>MU858309.1:0-39585 GCA_033297075.1 Rhypophila decipiens | reverse complement strand
GTAAATAGCTTCAAAAATGGGGGTGGTTACCCTTGGGGGTGGTTGCCAAGCCTATTCCAACTGGGGGTCGTTCCATGTGGGGGTCTTGGCGTATACAGTGTACGATGGTTACTGCAAATCTTTCTGGAAGAATTCTACGGTATCCTCCGTCACGGTCTCACGATGTGTTTGCGGCAGCTTGCATTGCAGTCGGTGGCTTGATGCAGAGATACGTTCAAGTGCTTGCATTTGTTTCAGCCTGTTTTGCTAAGCCCTGGCGATATGGGTATTACCTATGGTACTCCAATGGGGCCAAAGAGGAAAAGGAAGGGATATGCTAAAAGACAAGGAAAGGTCGTTACTCATGAACCATCAACCGAAAGAAATGCCCATCCCGCTCCAGTCATAATACACAAAAAATGCCCCAAGAAAGAAGTCGTCAACTCATACCCATTCCCAAATTCCTCGCCGCATATCCAAGGGGTAAAAACCCCTTAGTCATAACGTCTGTTGTCCTTCCTCGAGCCGTTAACAACCCGATTCACGAGCAGTCCACCAATAGCAGACCCAATAGTCCCCAGCTCCCCCTTTTTCTCCTTGCCAGGGTGTTTGTCATCCATAGCGGAACCAATCGCCGCGGCGCTGATAGCCGCTGTAGCAATACGAGTGGTCTTCTTGGCAGATGTCCACCCTCCTGGCTCCTTTCGCAAGCGGAAAGCTTCCAAGGCTGCGGCGTCGACTGCCGACTTGAGGGATCTGTCCCATCTGCTTAGACTTCTGTGGCGGTTGCTGGATGAGGTGGATTTGGTTCTGCCGCGGTCACGAGAACGGGAACGGTCACGGTGCGAAGAGGAATACACACCGCTATGGCGATGGTGATGGCGAGTGGGCGAGGCGCTGTATCCTCCTCTTGAGCGGTGCTTGTCGTCGTAGTAGTCGTCGTGATGTCGGTGGTGATGACCATGACTCTGGCCATGATGGTGATGGCGTTCGCTGCTACTGCCGCTTTTATGGCTGTGGGCATGGCTATGAGCGTGGCTTTGACTTCTGTGTCGACGGTGGCTGTCATGGTGGCTACCGCCGTGATGATGGTCTGGAGAGCGATGTCGGCGGGCAAGTGCCCCTGCACTGGCTGGTCCTGGGGTAGGCGAACGATGGCGTCGGTGCACTAGGGCATTGGAGTTGTTGCTGCCCGACTCGGCGAGACCGAGCTTCTCCATGGCATCTTCGAGCTTGTCCTCGAGCTTGTCTTTGGCTCTCCGGCTCATGGATCGGTGCTTTGTTGGTGCTGGGCGACGCTCGGGTTCTGTGTAGTAGGTGTCATCGTTGTCGTAGTCGTCGTCGTAATACCGATCGCGGGCTCTGCCGCGGTGGTAGTCTGGCATTGTGACTGCTGTGTATGTCTTGACTGTCTGTTGTCGACTTTTAGGGCTGTGAGTCTGTGTCGACTCTGGTAAAGATGGTTGTGCTGTTGCTAGATGTGGACAATGTGTTGAAGACTTGTCGGTCACTGTTGCTTCTTGGAATGTTTCAGAAGTGGAATGGCTTATTCGACCAGGTTGCTTGTTCAAGAGTTAGGACCCTTAAGGGGGCAGGCTCAAGCAAACACCGCCAGGTCAGTTGTAAAATCAAGCTTCGCTGGTGGAGTCAGCCTGGCAGAGAAGTCTTGGTATGCGTCACCGTCACGCTCGGCGGAGCGCCGTTGACTTTCGGTCTGACTAACGAAGAGCCTTGGGACCGCATCACGGCAGTGTCTACATGGTGGTGTGGCGGATCATCTGTTGTTGGTGGGCAGAATGGCCCACTAGCATGACAGCTTCTAGAAGCAACGCCACGAGCTGTCTCAGTCTGGGAAGTACATTACCTCACCTTTCGCCCCGGTGGTGTATGGTGAGCTCACGGGGACACCGTTGGCGGCCAGGCTCCTCTCGGATGGAAAAAGTACATAACCTCACTGGTCTGCCCTTTCTTTCCATCCTTCGACACCGGGAAGTGAGCTACATCAACTCGGAACTCGGCATCTTTTTGGTACCATATCCTTGGATACGGAGCCTGCCCGCAATCACGTAATGAGTAGTCCTTCAAAGTCTATTCGTCGGAGCAAAACACCGCCATCTTGAGCCGCACCCAGATTTGGAGTGCGCTCTTGGAAAAAGTAAGCACCTGACCTGACCCTTGGGCTAGTCCATCGACAGGATTCTCACTCTATCAAGAGCCCGAGCAGTGTCGAAATTCTTCACCGAAATCTTCAATCCTCTGGCCTGATCAAGTTTTCCTTCCAAAGGCCTCCCCGCCCGTGACCCAAAGAACTGTTTACGTCAGTTGCAAAGGGATGGTGTTCACGCCCCACTCCCTCATGGCCAAGTTAACAAGACTGGCCAACCAAGGCGCTTTCTTGGGGTGACATTCCGAGATGCCAAGCCAATCACTGCACATCATCGCCCCTATAGGGGAAGGCTCCAGTGCCCTGCATCGAGCAACGTCATAGACTTTGGATTAATTCTGGGAAGCCTCGAGCACATCATATCGACATGGCCACGATGTTGCGCCGGGTATGCAACCTGGCAGGTTGATCGGAGTGAAACATCGAGCTCCGAAATGTCAAAAACCTGCAGTTGTAGTGTAACAGTACCATTATGCTGTCATGCATTTTTCCCCAGTTTGCTGGATACTGTCTGCTTTCTCCGAGGGGAACTGGACTGTGGGTAAATGCCAAGTTATCAGATCTGCGCTGTTAATAATCCGATATAAATGGGTAGTTACCCATTTCTTTCTCTCTCATTTGCCATCTATATGACCATGTCCCACGTCTACATGTATCACAGCGTCTTGTGTTCATGATATAAAAAGGAGTTGCTGCTTTTAGGCTTGCATCCATCACGCCCTTTCTCGCTCACTGTTTCACGACTTGGGATTTTCGTGATCAACCTATACCCAGCCGCCCAGTTCGCCACATAGGTTGACACACCTCTCACCGAGAACTCCATACCATCGTCGACTTGGTCCAACAACTTTACGAGGTCACGATCATCCTCGGCGAAGTAACACAACAACACAACGAACCATCTAATCAGATCCCAAAGATGGCCCCAACCCACCTCAACCGTCTCGCAAAACGAGACGACTCCAACATGGACACAGGCGCCATAGTGGGCATAGTAATAGGCGTTCTCATCGCCGTGATTCTCATCATCTGGGCCATCCGCTCCCTCTCCGGCAAAAACAAACCGCAAACGGCTCAGCCTCTTCCTCCCACATCCAACACGTACGACTACGACTATCCACCTCCTCGACGAAGTCACTCGCACCGTGAACGTTCCCGGTCACGACACTCGGGACATCATAGCCATAGACATCATCGATCTCATTCTCGGAGATCGCGGTCGCCTGTCGTTGTGCCGGTGGTGGAGAAGCCTGCTACTGCGTACGTTTATGATGGGGATCGGAGGCGGAGTCGGTCGAGGAGTCAGGGACGGTATTATACCACTTATGAGCGGTGAATCGGTCGGGCATGTTAATGCATGATGGAATGAGAAGGACTACATGATGAATGACAGCAAAGGGGCAACACACTTGACGATACATGATGGACGACAATTACAATGAAGGGTTGGATGAGCTATGACGTTGAATGAATGAAACAGAACAAGTACATATACCATACCATTCCACTGCGAGGAGTCTGGCGTTTTGACGGGGATTGTGGTGGCTTCAGGTTGCTTGCTATTGTATGATAACGATGCAAACAATGACAATAATATTTTACAAATTACAAACGTTCGCTTCCCTCGTTTGAGGGTTCTTTGGGCCGTATGCATTCCCAAGTCAACAATCTCTCTTTGTTGAGTTACTAAGAAGGGAGGCGCGTAGGTCTGCTGTGTTCTAGACCTTCCGGCCAACCTCGGACATCTATTTCGTCATCGACACCAGCACATCAAACTTACCCAAGTCATCAATCGATTCATCTTCACAACTACGCCAATCATTAAACACAACTCATATTCAATAACTCAAGGCAATCCAACTCATCCCACCTCAATTCAACATTCTGTAGTTGCCTAAACCATTCTCAAGCAGAATACAAGTGCTCCAACAACAAGGCGCCGCACAACAGGTACACAGGACTTGCAACATCAGTCACCAACTTAAAATCCGAACATCCCAAATTCCCAATTTAAACAACTTTTAACTAATAATAATGACCCGCGGAAACCAATCTTCAAGCCCCAACCAAGCCGAAGAACATGAAGAACAAGTCGTCGACAAACAAGGCATCCCAATCAAGCAAGGTGAAACGGTCTTCACGCGCGTCCGAGGTGGAAAGCACGAAGGCCAAGTAGACAAGATCGTCTACACCGAGGAAGAAGCGCACCATGAAGGGGTGAAGCATCCTCCCAAGGTACATTCCGCTCTATACCTCTCGCTGCCTCCCTCATCAAGTTAATGAGTTAGTATGAAATGTTTACTAAATTTGTATGCGATATCTAGGTTATCTTCACAGATCAGCACGGACATCATGTTAATCACAACCCCGGGACATTATCGCATGTTGAAAAGAAAGCTTGATACACGGCGGCATGGAATCCAGCCCTTGAGAAATGAGACTGCCTCACAAGGTTCAGCAACTTCCTTTGTTCAAAATTGTTAGGCAAGAATGGTCGAACTGGGTCGACAAAAATACTCAATATTTAAGAATAACCATGGTCAATCAACATCACATTGCAGTCCACGTGGTCACCGGTTATGTTTTTAAACACAAGGAATTAACATTAACGTCTCAGTCGCTATACATATCCAAAGATACCCGGGTACATATGTGCAGCACCATGTGCTTCTCAAGTAATTACAATCAGCATCATGCCTAAAGCATCGTCCTTACCCCCTTGACGCCCTTCTTACTCCACTGGTGTTTCTCCTCACCCTTGACCTTCCTTCTCTTCTCCTCAAACAACTTTCCACTCAGCTCCTTGTACAAATACGTTGATGCGCCATTATACGCAATCGAGTGATCACTGTCCGTAAAAGCAGTAACCTGCATCTTCTCCGGGCTCACCTTCGCACCCATCAACAAGTCCACCAACGCGGCAGCATTCTGATAATGCACATTATCATCTCCCGTACCATGCTGCACCAAGAAGCTGCCCTTGATATTCTGAAACCCCTCCGTCTTTGCCACCGCGCTCTTTGCATATCCAGCCTCGTTGGTCTCGGGCGTCTTCATATACCGTTCTGTGTACATGCTATCGTAGAACCTCCAGTCTGAGACTGGGGCTGTGGCGATTCCAAGTGAGATGATGGGATCATTTACTTCGACCACCTTGGACGTCAAGTAGCCGCCATACGACCAGCCCCAGATTCCAATCTTGTTGGAGTCGACCCAGGGGTTTTTGGCGAGCTGTTTGGCTGCCCAGATCTGGTCGGCTGCTTCCAACTCGCCGAGGTTGCTGGCCACCAGAGCGCGGAAAGCACGACCCTTGTTGCCTGTGCCGCGGTTGTCGACTGTTAGAGTTATGTACTCCAGTTCCGGGTCTGAGGCGATGTAGGCATTCCAGTTGAATGAGGCCAGTGATTTGGTGACTTGTTGCGAACCCGGTCCGCCGTAGGGTGTCAAGAGGACGGGGTACTTCTTTCGGGGGTTGAAATTGGCTGGGAGACGGAGCATTGCGTTCAGCGTGTAGCCTGACGGATGGGGGAACTCGAGGTAGGTGATGTTGGGGAGGTTGTATGTCTGCAGGATGTCGTAGAGGCGCTTGTTATCCTGGATAGTGCGGATGGGCTTCTTGGGGGAATCAATGCTGTACAGTTCCTGGTAGGGGACATCGGGGCCAGCGTAACGGAGGATGTAATAGGACCCGCCGGTTGAGAAGGACGCAGACCAGACGCCAGGTGTCTTGTCGTCTACGAGGGCTGTCTTGGTACCGGTGATCCAGCTCACAGAGTAGATGTGTCGCTCTGTGCTGTGCCGCTGCGTCGAGGTGAAGTAGACAAGTCCCCGACCGACATCGATCTTGAGGATGGAAACAACCTCCCATTTTCCAGACGTCAGGGCAATCCTGTCCTTGCCGTCGACCGAGAACAAGTAGAGGTGGTTCCAGCCAGACTCGTCCGACAGGTCGAGGTAATAGGCCTTCTTGGCGGAGGCATACTTGCCCTTCTTGATGGACCCAATGTAGCTGATAGCCTGGTTGTTGTCGAGCCAGCCGTCAGAGCCATCGCGGGTGCGAATGATGCTAGAGGACTTGGAGACTGTGTCGACGACCACGAGCTTTTCATTGTCTTGGACGCGGTTGAAGGCGCGGTAGACAACCTTGTCGTGCTTGTCGGTCAACCACGAAACTTCGCCAATGATGAGATCGTCTGCCGACCATGCGTCAACCTTGACCTCAGACGTGGTCAGGTCTTTGACGTTAAGCAGGTTGAACGCGACGGTGGGGTTCTTGGTCCCGACCTTGGGGTATCGCAGCTCGAGCTCCTTGGGGTAAGAAGGCGCAGTGGGCTTGCCGTCCATGTAGTAGGGGATGGTAAAAGTCTCGACGCCGGTCTCGTCGAAGCTGAGGAAGGCAATGTACTCGCCGTCGGGAGAGTACCAGAGCGCACTGGTGGTGCCAAAGATTTCCTCCTCGTAGACCCAGTCAGGCACGGCATTGAACTTGTCTGGTCCACCATTGATCGTGACCTGGTGAACAGTGCCGTTCTTCCAGATGAAGAGGTTGTTGCCCTGCACAAAGGCAATCTCAGAGTTGGAGGCAGGGTTCCAGGTGGCGAACTGGATGTCGCCCTTGGACCCCGGAACGAGTGACTGGGTCTCGCCCGTGGCTACATCTTGCACCAGGTAGTCGGCAAAGTAGGTGTATCTGTACTGTTTCCGGTAGTTCACAGCCCACAGGATCTTGGTGTAGTCTGACGAGATCCAATACTCGTAGTAATCAGCAGGAATCTTGTCTGCGGCGAGGAAAGTGGTCGTGTTTTGGGTGAGCACATCGGTGAAGACGAAACCACTGCCGGTGGCCGTGATGTACAGGCCGTCCTTGTCTTTGCCTACCCAGTTGACTGAGGTAGTCGAGGCCCGCAGTTGAGGATTGAGAACGGTGACGTTGTAGTCGAGGAGCTTGCCGTTCTTGTTTCCAGTTGGCTGATGGGGCACGCGTGGGGGTGTGATGGCCGAAACCAGGCCTGCCAAAGCAGCACCAAGTACCAAAAGGCGCTGCATCTTGCAGAAGTGAAGGAACGAAGGGAGGGAGTTGGAAAAGGACACAACACGACGAGAGGTGATGAGATTCTGTCTCAAGTGTCTTCTGGGTTCATCCGGTCTTTAAACTTTGCTCATTGCCGAATAATGCCCCTGGGCTCCGAGGTAGCTGCTCCTACCCGTCGTGGTGTAAAGTGACATGCCGTGCAGGGAAGGTCCAAGAGTTGCAGCGTTACCGAGGGTGGGATTGCCATGAGCCGGGGAATGCCCAATGGAGAAGGTGGCTGGTGCCCAGGTGGAATCACACCCGATTTTAGGTTCTGTTTCGGCTACCGATAATGAATAACCACGGATAATTGTGTGATTTTATGCAACGGTTGGTTCGAGTGGATTTACTTAAGAATGATCTGCACCAATTGCCCGGGATGTGGTGTAACGGCCAAACTTTCCACCTGCCAACTGCCTATAAGTGTCTAACTCCATGTCTTGGCACTCCTTTCGCCATGCATGGCTCTCGTGGTGATACCATGATTCGCACAAGGAGATGAAAGTGAATTCGAATGGGTCTTGGGTGTGGTATTTCTGGCCCGTTGATAGCCTTCCTAATGGCGATAGTTGTGCAAGGATTGATGCCAAGCAATTGCGACTTGGTGATGGCTTCATCTTGGCGAGGACGACAAGCCGAGTCAGGATGGCCCCGAAGTCTGGATAAAAGCTGTCATGATATCCTACATCAACAGGCCGGACGGCAGGGCCATGATTCAGACTCTAATGAGTTAAACCATCAGTCTGCTCAATTTGATACACTTCAAGCTGTCCGCCAAGAGATGGTTCAATGAGTGGTTTACACTAAGCCGTCTATTCAGCCCAACCGACATGGAATCGAAACATTTGATAAGCAGCGACAGTATGGCCATGTTCTTATCTCATCCCACTCATCTCAGCAAATGTGCTGCTGTGCCGCCCAGAACCACTGGGTCGACCCGTTTCAGCCCCAGAACTCCGTTTGTAACATCTCGATGTGCTTCTGACAGTTCTGGGCCATGGTTGAGGTCGACATATACGAGCGGCAATGCAGAGTGAGGACTGAAAAGTATAATGATGGCATAGCCGGCACATGTCGAAGATGGGATTCCTCATCCTTTCCACAAATCTATATTATCCCAAGTCTGGAAACGAACTGCACATTGTTTCATTTTTAGACCTTCTTGCGGCAACTTGATTGAAAAACAAGCATCTAAAAATGCCCGCCCTCATATCCTCCCGGAGTGGTGAAACCCTTCACAAGAATAAAAGCACCATGAGTGCCGACGACAAACATAACGACATGATCCTGCGCGAGTCCGCCTACATAGCCGACCAACTCCTCAAAAAACTCGCCCCAGCCCAGCCAGTCTTTCACCACACCGAGCTCATGCCCATACGGCAGAATCGAGCAGAAGCTCCAACTGCTCAGATCATATCTCCCAAGTCATCGCCCCAAATCCAAAAGCCTCCTCCGCCCCAGTTGGCAAGCATGAGATCCAAAATGCACTTCAACAATAACCTGCCAATACCTCAACTCAAAGATGCCAAATATCTGAGAAGAAAAACAGCCAGAACACAAGATGATATTGGCCCAAGGCCAGGAGAGCCAGTGAGTAATCTGCCGCGCAGTTTCTCACACCGGGCTCAGACTTTCCCGACACAGAACCAGCTAGGAGACGATACCCTAGACATCAGGAGCCAAACCACAAGCGACGAGCAGATCAAAGACGAGTTTGTGAATTTCCAGTCTGCACCCTGCCAACCCAAAAGCAAAGGCTTCCGACCCTCAAGAGAGCATATCCCAACCCCAGGTCCATTCCCCTACTTCCCGAGCCAGCGACTCGCCCCGCCAATACCTTCCAAGATCACAGCAACGGCAAGAGCAGCCGGTGTATATAGTGGCTATCAAACTCATCTTGGCAACCAAATGTCGGCTAAGCAGCGAAGGAATGGACAGGAAGAATCCAGCACCGCACAATCACATGTGGAAAAGAAGCCGGCTTCAGTCACAGGGAAACGTCGTCCGGGACAAGGTGTGACGATTGGGGCGGTAGGACATATCACCGTCCCTGTTATCGGTCCGCCGCCGGCTGGGAGGAGGTGGAGATATAAAACCAGGGTAAAGGGTCGAGCGGCAACTGGACTCGATGCTGGTCTCCTAGATTATGATATGCAGAGACGTGATTCGGAGCCGCTGTGGGAAGAAGTCCAGGTTAGGGGTGGTCATCGGGATGGCCATGGCCAGGGTGGTGTTATGAGGGCGTATACGACTTGAGGGTTGTGCCAGTGTTCCAAACAAAGCAAGAAAGTTAGGGCGAGTCTCTGATTTGACTTGCTTGGCCAGAATGAAGCTATGATTGATATGACTAAAATACAAAGCGCACTCCGTTCATTGACTTATTTCACGCTGCTCTTATATCCCTCGATTAATAGATTGCTATCGTCTCCTCAGGTCCGGGCAGTGCCACAGGATTGTCGGTTCCAAGCGATGCTAGAACAGCCCTGCCAATTGTAAATACCTCCTGCAAAGCCGGCGGCATGGGAACTTCTGGTTCTCGCCCGCTTCTCCAGTTTCCATCAGAGTCCCAATCTCTTTAAGTGATATCCCGATAACACCGACTCGTACATATCCTATTCCTGGCTCAGCACCACTCTCCCGGGAGGAGAGACGCTCGTCTTGCTTAAGCAGAAGGCAGTAGACGGTTGGCGGCCATGGTTCTGAGCATTCGTGGAGGTAAATCGGTAAACAGACATCTGCGATGGTTTCAAGATCTTTGGGGTTTGGAAGGTTATCAACATACAGCTTGAAAGGCCAATCCAGAAATGTATCCGTCCCTGGAGTCGCGGACTCAGGACTCGGAAGCTCGGCCAGATTCAAGGGATAGGTGCGCCCCGAGATGAGAATTCGGCCGCCTACGAGTGGTCCAAACTCGTTAAAGCCATCTTGAGGAATAACCTGAGTGTCGAGTACTTGGACAACGGGGACTCTGCGCCCGGTGCCGAGGTATCCTCCTGAACTGACCTCCGCCGATTCGAAATCCAGAGAGGTCCAGGACCATGTTGGGGCTAGTTCAGGGTTATCAGGTCGGGTCATTTTGGGATATATGCGCTCCTTGAAAGCTTGATGGACGCAGGTTGGACTCACCTCGGTACTTATCTGACCTGCTACACGGGCCCGTTGCAAAAGCAAGATCGACGATCCAAACAAGGCTTTCTGGCAAGTCGCTTTCCCACAGTCCTGCGAGGTATTTTGCAGGAGCCGAGTGCGGGATCGAGTCCCTATAACTGGCAACCGACTTTGCGACACCCGCCAGTGCCATCAAGCGGTCACTCTCCCTGGTCAAGGAACATTGAGAATATTGAAAAACGATACCATACCAAGGCTCGAGATGCGAGTTGTGATCGCTGGCTATGCCCCACCGCTTGACAGATCTTGTGTATTTGTCGTAAAGGGAAATTGGAAGGCTATTTGCGCTTTCCGACGTGATTGTAGTGATACACTCCCAAAACACTTCGCTTGATGCGAAATGGATGGTCCTTGGACTCAGGTACCGCTCTTGAAAGACCCAGCCACGAGAACGGAGGGGCGATTGTTCGACGGCAGATCTCCAAAGATCCCCAAAGTCCGAGTCGCATGAGGCTGTAAACAAGGCACTCTTCATTAACTGTTCATGAGATCCCTGGATAGGAATGCCAAAAGCTGCACTCAAGCGCCTTGTGGGCTTCCGGTCTTTGAGCAATAGCCCACTGAATTCCTTTCCGAAGCTCGCCGCAGTTGCAGCGATGTTACACAACCCGTTTTGGTATATGCGCCCCATTTCTGTCGACTCATACTTCCAGTCGTGGTCTGAATCCTGTAAGATGCACAATGAATCGATCCATATGTACCCAACCCCGAGTTGACGGGCAACTGTAAATGCGTCAAGGAAGGTCTGACATAACGTTTCTGCTGGAATACGGTTCTGAAACTCGAAAATGTTGTCGGTCGTAAGACGAACGATGTCATCTGTCCACCGATGACTAAGGGTCATATATGAGGGCGCTTGCCCCTCCATGGGTATATCTTTGGAAAGAACCAGTCTTGGCTTGCTGAGGTCGCTGACATCGACCAGCCGCGTGGGCAGCCATGGACTGGAGGGTACATTTCCACATGTCCTGTGGGTTGTAACGCATGTCCTTAACCAGGTCTTCATCAAATCGAAGTCCCCAGCTGTGATATTTCCGCTGTGAGCTTCGTGAAAACTGATGAGAGTTTCGCGAAAAACATACCTCTAGTACTATTGAGACGATTCACAAGGATGCGTCCCATGTACCGCCAATTTTGCGTGTGATCACCACCCCAGATCCCAACACCAAACAGCATCAACTTTTCATACTGCGAGAGGCGGAATTGTATCAACATATTGTCCCAGTCCCAATCATCGTCAAAGTCCTCCTCCCGCAGGTTTGTCACAACTCTGCAAACTACACATCCCTCATCCCGCCACTGTTGGATCTGAGCGAAATTTCTCGGCACCCTATCCCTCGCCTGACCTGGCAAGTCTTGCTTGATATCGGCGAGTCCATTCTCGTCGTCGACGCATGCATCAATGTCGATATCGATAAAGAGGGATTGGCACGCCGGGCAGACGTCTTGCGACGATTTGTCCAGTTCCACCGTGGTCTGGGTTGGAACAAGCTCTGAGCCCACCTCCATCATTGTCATCTCAATTATGAACGAAACTGGAGGTAAATTGCATTCAACGCAAAACTGGAAGATACCAGAGAGTCTTCCTTGTTTCCAAGAAATGGGCAATAAACAATGGATGAACAGGGATTGGAGCCTAAACTCCTGTGATCATCACGCAGCAGAGGTACATATTTGTCACGTGCAGGGCGTCAATGGACGCTTTGGGGAGCCATGGCTCCGGTCATCCATTATGGGCAGAAGTGCAAATAACAAAAGAGCAGAAAAAGCAACATGATGTAAAACTTTGGAACCTGAATGACAAAAGGAAAAATATTTCGACGTGGGCCTGATTCGAACAGACGCTCCCGAAGGAACAAGATTTCTAGTCTTGCGCATTAGACCACTCTGCCACCACGCCTAACCACTTGCGTTGGTTTGCGGTCCCGCAGCAGGAGTCAAATGTGGGCCAACCCCCTGAGGTTGCTGTGGAGCTCGAAGTCGTTTTGTTTACATTTAGCCCCTGAATACCTGCTGGTACATTATCTGCTTTGTCAAACGCCAATGAATCGTACTTAAAATGAAAGCATGGTCCACAGAACCTTGACGTTTGTGTCGTTATCATGATCCGCAAAAGCAGTTTACACTCATATTGCCACTTCGAAGGGGCAGTGCTACAGCGCTCCAAGGATCGCCATACAATTCCTGGCAACCTATGCGAGCCCGAAGGACTTATCAGCTGTGGCTTTAATTGGTACAGGTCATATGGCATGGAGCTGGCTTTTGATGTGGCTTATGCAGTGCTGATACGGTGCATTCACAGCCGCAGCCACAACTACCCCGAGGACCTCACTTTTGTTTGCATCGTGCTGGCCTGAAACAGTAAGGGTTGATGTCAAACGTGGATGGAAAGAGACATCTTGCCGAGAACTTTTACGCAAAGGTACTAGTATCACCTAGCTTCTGGATCTGAGAATGGCATCGGACATGACCCTTCCATGCTTCCACAGCCACCTCCCCAGTCCACCTTTATATCTGCTTCGATTTCCTGGTGTTATTTCCTTTTGGGTCTTTCTTTTTTCAGAAGCACTGAAGCAACAGTATAACACGATTGAAACCGCAATAAAGGCTTATAAGCACACCACGACTTTGCCCATCTTGAGCAGTACAACGTCTGACTCCTCGACTCCTCGACTCACGAGTCACAATATGCAAAACGAAAAAGCAGGCGACCAGGAGCGTTGTCAGGAGAACAAGGAGAAAATCACCGCCACACATGTCGAGCCACGTTTTTTATCGAAAGACACAGCCTTGGCGTCACCAGCGACACCGTCGTTCCTTGCCAGAAGCCAAAACGCCGTCAAGGTAGTCGGGTGGGTTAGCGGCCGCATCGCAAGCTACACAAAGTCCAGATGACCACCCCAGAACTGGGTAAGCTTTCTCAGACTCTCATTGTCATCTTGTCCAGAGTCCCTCTTGACGGTTTAAAGTTATGGGAGACCGAGACTACAATGGTTGCATCTGACATCGGCGTTCCAGGGATATTCGTTTGTTAGTAACCCCGGGAACACTGGAAAGAAAAGCGGAAATTTCTATCCGGTGTCATTTGGACTACGAGGTGGCTTGTTAAGCGAATGGAAGTTTCATGTTATCTATGGTGGATAGAGTGTCGTAGTGTAGACGCTATCAAGGTATAAGATCTTTTCACAATAGCGACGATCATAAGCGGAGTAAATTTGATGATGCAAGTGAGGGCAAAACCATTGTTCACTCCAAAATATGTTGTGTAGTAGTGAGATGAGCAGGAAGGCATGAACAGGCTGACATTGAACTGGCAAAAGATGCGTGTACTCGTGTGAAGTGTTCGACTGAACCTGAACTGACAGCCACGGCCTACTACTACGTTTTGCATCGAAGATGGAGGATGAAATTCACCAGAACGAAGCTAGATGTGTAGCGCCAAAATTTAGAGTTCGGAATTGCTGCCTTAGTCTTGAACTTTGTCTCCCGGGATGTGCAGTTCCCGCTATTGCAGGCACGGGCATGTCCGAGAATCCTAATGATGATATAATTGATCCTCCCGCGGGACGATCCGTACCTTAAGGTATAAGGCCAAAAAGTAACTCTGAATGATTCGCTGGATCCATTCTTCTTCTATCTGGAATTAGGCGCCTGCCACAAGCAGGTCACCCATCCTGCGACCCAACCTCCATTCCTTCCTGCATCCCTGCCGACTTATATTTATCATACCTGCCTGATTGGGACGATTGTCGACACAAGTCATAGCCGTCAGCCATGTTATTTCCATATTGAGCGACATCCTCAGCTTACTGATCGGAGATGGAGCCAAGGACAGCCCCGTTCCGACAGGGACACCGGTCTGGGTCGGAGAATGCGGAGACTTCCTCCATCCCACGCCCTCCAACTCGCGGAGGAAGTCACGACCCAGGACCGGGCCCGTATCTGGGTTCAGGGACCGCGTCTAGCAACTTCCCGTATCCTCGTCCCGCCTTCCCACCAGCAGAGACGCCCTCGGTGAAGGTCCAAAAACAGCGGAGCAGTTCAGCAGCCGATTTCACCACTTTCTCGTCCACACCGCCCATCCCGATCCCGATCCCGAACAACCGCTCCTCCCTTCCAACAATATCCACAACAAATCGCAAGTCGTCGAATGGCAGTACCTATGACAGTTCGGTTCCCGATCGCAAGATCCCAATCTTTACCCGTTCTCAACCGACGAGGCGCACCTCCTCCGCCGCCTCGTCGATTGCCCCGAATACCAACAGCATATCCAATACCAACATTACAAATACCAACCCAAGCCCGACCCCCATTCCTCCCGCCTCGTATAATCCGCCCCGCCTCCCAAAACTCCCTGAAACAGTCGACGAGGACAACCCACTGCTCGACTACGCCGCCGAAACGTGGATTGCCTCCATGATCGGCACGTCTGGTCTCCTCTATCGCTTCTCCGAGTCATTGGTTTACAAAACCAACGTCTCCTCCCGCGAAATCGCCCTGATGGAAGCCGCCGGCTCCTTGACTCTCCGACCATTAACCCGTGTCCTCAAAAAAGGAAGATCTCCCGACTCCCCATCGCGGGGACGAATCAAAGCTGTGATAATGGAATTCGGGAAGAAGTTCAGACCGCGAAACATACCTGCCGAGAAGATGCGTGATATCGTAGTGGATATGTTCCTCTTGCTCCAAAACATACACTCAGACTGCGGGATCGTGCACGGCAGCATAAGACCAAGTGCATTCCTCTGGGGGCGAGATGGCCGCCTCAAGTTAGCAGATTTCAGTCTGGGAAGGTTTATCCAAGAGGATCCGGCTGTTTGGGAAGCGCAGGAGGATCTGGAGGGCTTGGTGGAGGAGAAGTACTTGACACCCGAGAGGATGAGGAAGCGGGAGGAGACTCTAGCTGCGGCGCAGGCGAAAGGAATACAGCCTCGGGATGTGCCTGGGGCGGGAACACCGGCGCCGACGGTGTTTGATGACTATTTTGCGCTGGCGGTTACGCTGTGGGGCATGTTTACGGGCAAGAAGCCTGTTAATCACCAGTTTAATACCAGGAATGTTAGGAAGAGTGATTTGCTCGAGGTGAAGGATAAGCTTGTGAGAGAGTGGATTTGGAAGGTGTTGAAGATGGCTGGGTGTCAATCTTGGTGATATAACTTCAAGTCAGTCACTGTCAGTGTGGGTATGAGTTGCCGTCTCTGTGTTTTATGTATCAAAGTGTATTGCCTGTATGTTTTGATGTCACTTATTGTACCAGATTGTTAGCCAGCACGATCGTCCATGACCTTCTTACTGCCGTCCACGGCCCCTCCCAGAGCATAGTTACTCTGTGTAAAACGTATTTTAATGGAGTGGTGGTTTCGTCCACTGGCGTCATTCCCCGCCCCAACTTGGATTCACTTGAATGACCTCTTCTCTTTGCCATGGCCCGAAATAGAACAACCACAGGATCAATCTAGCAATCGTGTAGGATGCGGCTGGTTTCGAGCAAGACTCTCGGAGTAACAACTAAAGGCCTTGTCGATCATACCATCTGGATTTTGTGGTCCACAGAGGAATCCTGATCCAGAATGATCGGCTGAATAACTGAACTTCAAAGCGTGGAAAACGGTTCAGAAAAATGTCATCGGCCCCCTTTTTTCAGGGGCGGGATTGCCAGCCCGGAGGCCGACTTACGTAAGCTCCCCGGGCTGCTCGGAAGACGGTAACGGTTCTCGGCGGCTGGCAGACAGCTGTTAAAACGCTTTTACCTCGCCAAGACGGCTTTTCCACTGATGGCTGCATGTTAGCCGCCGACCTCTGAACTACCGCAAAAACAGGGCACAATCTGCTCCTTCTGGCCTAGTTGTGGTGGTCAGCCAACAAATCAGCAGAACTCACATCTTTCTTGTTCCTTGAAGTTCTCCCATCTTTATCTTTTCCCAAAAGACAAAAAGAGTTGGCACAGTCAGGCTGAGATCAGATGGGATTCCTGATATCCAATTCCAAACCTGGGGCCGTCTTATGCGATTCGGACTCATGGTTGGCGAGAATCGTGAGATGTCATTGACTTGCAATTGAGCATCTGAACCCGAGCTTCAGGTTTGACTGCTTATGGTACTCCATCATGTTGATGGGACCTGATCTACCGCTCGCATATGGTGAACTCACCTACAGTTGCACAGTTCCCGCGTCAAAATCGCCAGTCGCTTGGCATCGCCACCACGCCCAACTGCCGTGATTTTTGCTGGAACGAGGCGCACTGTGGCATTCGTCAAGTACCGACTGTGGTAGATGCAGCCAGGCTGTCCCATTTCGCCGGGACGCACCGCGTGGGCTGCAGTCACACCCAAGTGCGCCAAATGCCACCAACCACATTCGTCAGTCGTGCCACCGGCGTCTAGTTGCTGCATCCTACGGGCACATCCATCTTGGACCATCGAGAACACAGATTCCGACCTTCCCAATGGCCCCAGGATCGATAAAATGTGCCCTCTTCCTGCATCTGATCCTTCCGAGTCGCCGCCAAGCTGCCAACTGCTGAACGTGTAGCCCATATCGGCCTCATGTCGACCAACAGGGCGGAGCCTCCGGTTGTCGTTCTGGCGTCGGGACCGAGCAGCTGAGATATAAGGGCTTGAGATCCGCGATCGTGGATACAGCCGTTCAATCCTTGTCCGCCATGCTTTGTTCTCCTCGATCTCCTGTTTCTTTACCTTCTTTGGTTGCCCTTTCTGCTTGACTGGGTTCCCTATTCCGTTCATCGTCCACTTCTACTTGCAGTCCAAGACCTCTCATATCAACATGTGCACGTACGACTATACCCCTTATCGTGGTTGCGCCAAGGGCCAGCAGCACTTTTACCTCCAATGGATGAAGTGCAACAAAGCCCTCGAGAATGGCAACAGACACTGCCCACTCAACGAGTCTGTCGAGGTCGAAGAGCTCAAGAAGCTGTCGGGCAATGTTCTTTTCTGTCCTTTGGACAATCCCATCGCTGTCCAACAACACGAGTTTCTCTTCCTCGCTGGAAACGAGCAAGACGAGCACTACAGGAAGTCAGTGCAAACAGAAGAATCCCACGCACGATCCAGAAGTGCCCGAAGCACACGGGGCCGGCCCATCACCCTCTACAGCGCCGACCGCTCTCCAGACAATTCCTTTGGTGAACGAGTGCGGAAGACAGGCAGAAAGAAGGCACCGCGGGACTTATCTCCTCCAAGCCATGCATCGGATTGTTCCGACAGCCCCATCCCACGGCCGAAAACCGCCTCGGGTGTCAAAAGACTAGATTGCCACAAGGTCTTGGAGGATCACAAGACCCTGGCGCGGACCAGATCACACAGACGGGCAAGCTCGGTTGAGTGGGCCCCACTCCCCACGGTGAAGGTTACTCGTCCCCGGCCTTCAAACGATGACCATCAAACTCGTCCTAGCCGGAGTGACTCGGCCACAAAAGTCCAAGAGGAAGTGACCAAGCAACCCATTGGTCCTGGGCCGCTCTCACCGGGCATGAGAGCTAGACTCGGCCTGCCTGCCAGCCCAGATATGCACCGTCGCAACTCAATAATACAGCGCAGCAGGAGCGAGTCTCCGATGAAGGCAGAGTTCCAGTTCCCGGTTGATGGACCTGCAACAGACCCGGAATTTGGCCACCCCTTGTTTACACAAGACAGCTCCCCGGAGCAGAGACCTGAGCCCTTTTCTGGTCAACCGCCAGTCCGTCGGGCAAGAACGACCCGGACCCGATCGCGGACATCAGAGGAGAGCATGATGAGACGTATCGTAGAGGACAGACGAGCTGAGGAGGAACCCACCACCCGACTTATGCCGACGCCCAAGAGAGATGTCAAGATGACCTTTCCGGACCACGAGCATCAGCCGGATCAAGCCGTCGGCCTTGGACTGAGGCAGATGCAGACAGATGGAAAGCGGTTCACCCGCGCAAAGAGCGAAGCCCGGATTGCGCGGTCCAAGTCGCCTGACCTGACAGTCGATGTACCTCTCCCACAACGACGGAAGCAATATGTCCGAGAAGAGCCATCTTCCTCAAATCTGGTCGCATTTCCTTCCCAAACTGCCTCCCCCGAACCCCCAGCATCCGATAACCAGTTCTCCCATGTCAACACCTCAATACGCGCTAGCCGTACTGCTCCAGACACTGACGAAGACGCCGCCGCCAGCTTCCTCCAGCAAAAGCGTGAAGCGCGCAAGTCACGACGTTACGAGGAACAAGTCGCCGAAGCCAAGAAATGGGCTGCAGCGAGGGACCAGCACTTTTCGGAATCCGTGCCCAATCTTCCTGCTGCCTATGACAAGAATTACCTTCCACCCCATCAGTCACCACCTGAGCCATCATGGCTTGGCGGTCCTCGGCAGTCAGATGATAGCGGGTATCTGAGCCAGAGCCATAGTGGACAACAGCAGGGAAAGCCACAGCTGCCGCAAAGGCGGAATACATTGCACAAGTCGCAGCATAAGGCACAGATTTCGGGGACTTCGACTGCCACGACTGTGTCAATGGTGCAGAACGAGAGCACGTCGGAGGTGGATGCTGGGAACATGAAGGAGTATCAACACCTGGCTATGAGACAACCGCTGGCGGTCAAGCAAGAGGTTGTCCGTGTCACTGCACTTCGGGCCCCTGCCGGACATCCGGACGATGGGAGTGGCCAAGTTGTGGGGAAAGCATCGTTGCTCAAGAGGATGGGGCTGAAGCGGAAGATTAGTAGCTTGTGGGAGAGGAATGGAGGAGTTAATGGTGCCGCGGCTGTTGCCGGTTGAACAAAGGTGGAGGAACAGGAATAATGACTGTATGACGACGACTTTATTACTTGTACTTGTATGGTTGTATCTTGGTGAGTATAAATGACCTGCATTGGGTTTTGGTCTGGGGTCTTGGGGCTTGGCCTGGGTCACACGGTACCTTACATAGATGGGAGGTCTTGGAATACGGACGGATGATGTGGAATACAAAAAGTACAATGTGTAACAAATGAATAAGATGAGCTACGTCACCCTCTGAAAAGCATATCATGTGAACAGAACTTGAGGGCTCCTGTCAGCAGCATCCATACTTCACTGCTCACCCGATAGGCTCAAAAGTCCGAGGTGCGTACCGACATGGACAAAGTATCACCGAGGATGCGAGCCGTCTTACCTCCTAGGTACAGTCTTACCGAAATCCCGGGTTTTCTCACAGCCCTTAGGACCTTGCATTACAGGGCTGACAGGCAATTTCCCATATCAAGAAAAAACCTGGGAATTGCCATTCCTTCCGAGAATTGCACGAGACTAGACTATCTAGCTGTCATTCTTGGCCGTGTGCTCCCTTGAACAAAGGGCGCGCTCGGGAGGGTCGTTTTCAGAAAATGTATATAAAGCGTCCCGCTGTCAAGATGTGAGACATTCCCAACCTCATATCTCGCTCGCTTACACGGAGCCGTCTTTCATTACAAGATCTCAGCTTCACCAAACCATAAAATGCATCGCAACTTTCAGCTGGGCATTTTGGCCCTCTCGACCCATGCTGTCACCGTCTCCGCCGCACGGGACGGACACTGTCCACCACTCGGCGCCGTCCTGCCGGTACCAACGAAGCCGAGCGCGGACCCAGCCGTACAATCCGCCGTTTCCGCGTTCAAAGCAATCATGGATGAACTTGCTCAATCCGCCGTGCTGAATACCTCAGCCATGGCCATAGGCGTCAAGTCCATCCACGAGGAGACGCCTCTGCTGGAGTGGACATTCACTCCGCCCGAGGAATATCGCGACCCACGCGGCGTGCAACAGGTCGACTTTGACACGGTATTCCGCATCGCCAGCTTGTCCAAGGTATTCCCTGTCCTGGGGGTCTTGTTACAAAACGGCGTGAGCATCGAAGACCCCGTCACGAAGTATGTGCCTGAGCTTCGGGCTCTGAACGAGCAGGCAAGAGCGCAAACGCCTATTTGGACGACGGACTGGGATTCTGTCACTATTGGCTCGCTCATGTCGCATACTGCTGGGATTGCTGTTGATAGTATGTTTGACACCCAGCCTCACATAACTCAACAGATTGCTAACCAAGTCCATGAAAACACACAGTGCCCACGGACATCGCAGAGCACGCAGATTTGTCAGACTACGGCTTCCCCCCTCTCAACGAATCAAGGTTGATGAACTGCTCCGGTCTACTCAACACACCGGAATGTGACCGCCAAGGTAAGTCCAATTTCTCATGTCCACTCACCAAACATACCTGCCCGTTCCTAACACTTTCAAGTATTCTTCGCCCGATTCGGCGAGCGAGCCCCAGTTGAGCTCCCCTTCTCAGCAAACCCAGTCTATTCCAACATAGCCTTTGCCCTGCTAGGCTTTGTCGTCGAGGCCGTGACCAACAAGCCATTTTCCGAATATCTCCATGACGAGATCTTCACCCCAGCGGGAATGACCCATTCCTTTGCTGAAAAGCCTGACGATTCCTTGGGGTTCATTCCTCCCAACGATGAATGGTGGAACGCTACCCTTGGTTTTGGAGCACCGTAGGTTTTCCACCTTTCCTTTCCTCAGAAACTTTACTTACGGCTATTTGTGTTATGTCACAGAGCCGGAGCCTACTACAGCAGCATCAACGACCTGCTCAACTTTGGCACCTCCATCCTCCAAAACAAATTCCTTTCCCAGCCAAAAACAAGGAAATGGTTCAAACCATCCGTCTCAACTTCTTCTTCCGGGACGCTTATCGGCCAGCCGTGGGAAATCTTCCGCGTCAAAAACGTCACTTCTGATAGACGCCTGATAGAGTTATACACCAAAGGCGGCGACATCAAGACTTACCACTCCCTTTTGGCATTTATCCCAGATTACGATATCGTTGTTGCGATATTGCTGGGTGGCGCCAACACAGGTGCTTTTGACGTCCTGGGCCCGTTTTCACAAATGATAAAAACTCTCCTGCCTGGTATCGAAGCAGCTGGAAAGACCCAGGCCAGCTCAGCATATGCAGGGACGTACACTGAAAAGGAGAGCAACTCAACAATTACCCTCGCACTGGATGAGTCCTCCGGCCTTGATATCACAAACTGGGTAGTCCGAGGCGTCGACGTTCGCACTACCGCACAAGGCCTGGATCTCCCACCTTTGCCTTATCCGCCACCACCGCTGCCCGAGCCGGCAAGGTTCAGGTTGTACCCATCCATCCCCAGTAGTCCAGCTCAGTCAGATGTAAAGGGGAACCAAACTGCGTGGCGAGCGGTCCCTGCTTTGGGAACGGCGGAGGAGGTTGCAGGGCTGGAGGCTGGATTTGTCTGGGAGATGGCGGCTTGTGTTACCTGGGCTTCATTGGATAGGCTCACGTATATGCTGCAGAGTTGGGATCATTTTGTTTTTGGCCTTGAGGGGGATAATGGGAGGGCGAAAGAGGTTGAGTTGGCTGGGTATGGGGTTACGCTTGTTCGGGAGGATGAATAAAGGGGTAGTGAAGATGGGCATTTGACGAGTTTTTGAAGTCAAGTGTGGAAAGTGTGATTTCAGCATGGTGTTCGTTGGCCAGGGTGCTTTCGAGCCAAGGATGGAAACTGCGATGCACCCTGGTCCCTGATGGTGCTGATTACCAGCTGAGTGGATTACTCCACAAACTATTGGATCCTGACCACGTCTAGAACCTCAAAATTTCAATAGTTCCCTTTTTGGACGGGTGATATAATTGTCCTGCATCCCTTTTCTACTCTCTCCCGAATTCCCATTTTCCTCCCAGTCACTCATTTTTCTGTTTGGGCACTTTTCGCCCTCAGTCACTCGTTTACAAAATGGTTAAAAGCACCAATGCCGCCTTCCTCCTGCAGGCCGCAGCCCTGATCTCCGGCGCCGCTGCCAGATGCCTCCGCACGTGCCCTGCCGACGACCCGCTCCTCGACCTGCTCCATTCGGAAGAGGACTCGTCTGACTTTTGCCGCGGCTTCCTCGGGTTCGAGGTCTCCACGGTTCAGGTTTCCGTGACCCCCACCGTCTGGGCCACCGCGACCGAGACAGCCCATGTCACCGAGGTCGTCACCGAGGTCGACTCCACCATCACCGTCACCGTCCCTGCGGCCGCCAGCTCGCCCACGATCGTCACGGTGCTCAAGCGGGACGATGCTTACCCGACCTGGCTCCCCACCAGCTTCGGTAGCAAGTACGTCTCCAAAGCCTGCTCCTGCCTGAGCTTGACCTCGTCCGTCACCACCGTGACTGCCACGGCCGAGGAGGTCACCGCGACCTCTGACTCTGTCACCGTCACCGAGACCGAGACCACTACTCTCCACACTACCGCCGTAGCCACCGAGACGGCCGCGCCGTCGCCCGTCACGCTCCAGCGCAAGATCCAGGTCCTGCGCAAGAGCACGGGTGACTTTGTGGGGTGGCTCTACGACAGCAACGGCGTCGCCGTCGCCGAGGACAGCAACTTTGGGGACCGCAACGCCAAGTCGCGCGCGCTCAACTTCCAGTTCACCCTCCCCGCCGGCGCCACCGCGGCTTCCCAGCTCCGTCTCACCAGCTCCTTCGGTGCCTTGGGCTTCAAGAAGGACAGCCACCCCAGCAACATTCAGCAGCTCGAGGATGGATAGTCAGTTTCTTCTTTCTTTTCTTGCTGGTGGTTGTATATGGTTCACTGCTTTTTTACTGACCCCGACCGACAAATTGCAGCGGATCCTTGAGCTGGGTTACCCCCACACCCCCCGGCTCAGGGCCCGTCTCCGAGATCACCAACCAGCATTACGCATTTGAGTCGGATATCTGGATCGTTGATACCGAGACGGGAGAAGTTAATTGGCAGTGGATTTCAAACACCGGGGCTCGTAAGTATTTCTTTTTCCTGAAAATGATGTGTTTTTCTGGACTTTTGTCGCTAATTGCGGGTCTTTTTTATTCAACTTTAGTCTCAAATATCCCCGTCTACAAGCTCGGCGGCCGTCTTTATCCGGTGGGCGATCTTGCACGTTTCAACTACGCTACCAGCGGCTCCCCTGCTCCAAAGTACGAGGTCACGCTCAAGTTGTATACTGAGGCTGTGGTTTAGGCGCCTCGAGCTATGGGAGGTGGCCATGAACAAGTCTTGGGGTAAAAATATAGGTTAGCACAGGTAAGCAGGTATCTAGGTGAGTAAATATATCATTTACTTTGAAGAATGAAAGCACCTTACAGGTTGAACCACTGGAAATGTATTCCTTAGAGGCTTAGCTTAGGCCAAGGATCCAGCCAAGTCAGTGGCCAATTTGACAGTCCACAAACGGCGACCTCTACAACCTACATCGGGGACCGTTTACCACAGCCGGAGGAGATCCGGGCTTTGTGGGTTACAACGGCACCCGACATCGTTCATGCGGCCGGCGGTGGTGAGGAGGTTGGGGATGGAGCCTCACTTAGTAGTGTGCATGATACGTGGCTAGCCCTGCAGTAATTGGTGACATAAACTCCACCTCGGGAAGATATACAGGCATGGGATCCATAGACGTGGCCGATATCCGTGCGAAGACGACCAGTACCGCCCAACTTAGACCCCAGAATAGGACCGCAATTGACTAATGCACTCCGTGGTACGATGAAAAGTTCTTCGAGATGAGAGGGGTCAAGGTGGAAGTATAAATCTGGTTACCCATCCATCCATCTTCAAGTTACACAATTCCTCCTCTCCTTCTCCTCATCATTGGCTCTGGAGCAGCCATACATCGCCCAAAATGAAGATCATATCCCTCTTCATCGCCTTCTTCTCCCTCATGGGTCTGACCACCGCCCAGGGCTCGGTGATGCCCGTTGTAGCTTGCACGCCCACCGGCCCGGGGGTGTGCAATGTCGGTGTTGCCGGTCTTGTCCAGGGCAACTTGGGTAAGAATCTGTCCTCTCTTTCTCTTTTACTTGTTTCCGTGCATCTCGCCCGGCTCTGACATAGGCCGAGTCATCCCTTGCACCAACGCGACATGGGCCATATACTAACATCACTCGTCGGGTGAACAGTATCATGGAACTGGCTCCGAATCTACAACAACGCATGCCAAGAAATCGGCGGCGTCAACGGCGTCTTCGTCAACTACCTCCCCGTGAGCGTCACCTCGCAACTGCCCTAGGTCTTGATCCTCGACTATCTCAGCTACTACAACTACAACCACATGGAGTTCCGGTACAGCTCGCACACGTTCAAAGGCACGCCCTATTGTCAGCGCCACACCATCGCTGGCGGGTCCGTCATTCAAACGTGTCAGAGCGCGTTTAACTGCTAAGCTTGCACAACTGGATTGGCTTGGGAAAATATAGCCCTTGGAGAAACGAGCTACCTGCCCTGGGCCCCTGATGCGCGGCCCTGGTTTGGCTTGATTGGCAATTCATCAGTTGGGAAAATATGCCGCGGGAGGGAATGGACAAGGATATGATTGCCTGAGGAGTTGCTGTGGTGTATTAGGGGACAGGAAACTGTCACTGGGCTATACTTTGGACTTGACGACGAATTTGGAGCAAAGCATGTGTGGGAAAGCTGTACAGGGACTTCAGCACAAGGAAATAGCCCAAGAATGACCTGGATGACGTGATGAGCCTATGAGAGATAATGACAACGACTACAAGCTACTACAGGATTTCTTTTGTATCTAATATAAAGATAGAAGCGACCCCCGAGGCTGGCTGGGACTCGTGACTGTCTTATTCAGCTTAGACCTTGGCTAGAGCAGTCGGCGATATGAAGGCAATAACTAGTGCCAATTTCCATCAAGGCCTGATGGTCTAGAGGTATGATTCTCGCTTTGGGTTCTAAACCGGTTTAGAAGATGCGAGAGGTCCCGGGTTCAATCCCCGGTCAGGCCCTGACTAACACATCCTTTTTGTCCCATTCATCAATAAACTAGCAGTTAATCATTCAGCAGCTGCTCTTGTTACTTTTTTATTATTATTTTTGCAACATCCACCCGGTATTTCCCGTTTTCTTTTTTTGCCGTGGAATGACTCGTGTCACAGAAGACTTCAGTGTGTTGTAGGACAGCTCAGCTCCGCCGCCTCTTGCTTCATGGTGCTATCTATGTATAAGCTGCGTCAGTCTACCGAGGTAAGACATTCGCACTCCTAGAAACACTGCGTATCAAGACGGGTATCATAATATCATTAGTTATCATGATCGTTGTGCAGTAGACAAAGAAGATCCTTTGATGATCGCATGATGTACATGTAAAAGTGTGTTAACAAGTGTCGGTATTGTGGTTTGCCCGTTTCGATGTCGAGTCTGTAAAGCTCCTCACATCTCAATTGTCATCCTTCCCACCTCGCTTTCGCGTCTGTCGATACAACATATATGCGTCTTGTAACTTCTTGGCCATTTCCTCCAAGACATCCTCTTTATCGTCCTCTATTTCGACCGTGACAGTAGGAGCAGCGGCAGTGGTGGTTGAGGTTCTGGTTCTGGTGACAGTTACCATGACAGTCTCTGTATTAGGAGTACCCTGTGCCCTCGGAGCGACAGGATTGCAGGATATCACGCCTTCGGGGTCGTCTTTGATCACGGCGCAGAAGGTCTCTTGTGGATGTTAGTAGGCAAGTATTTAACGAGCCAGGATGCCGATATATGACTCACTATGAGTATAGTCAGGGGCCGGCGGAATAATAACACCGTCCGAACGAAAAGAGTTCATCAGTTGAACTTGCTGAACTTTCTGATTCAGCTTCTTCATAAGAAAGGCAGCGGCGAATGCCCCGATGTGGATAAACATGTTGATTGCTGAGTCTGAGCTGGTAATAATTTTGAGAACCTCCTGGCGTTTTTGCTCATATGCTGGCCCAGTTTGATACGTTGCTTCAAGTTGCTGCTTGGGCTCTCGGCGGAGACAGCGGCAGGCACTTATAAGCCAAGGAAATGCTCCTGCTCCAGATGAGCCGCCCATTGCCTTTGACGTGGAGGTCTTTGCATTGGTTGTGTGCACCTTCCGTTCTCTTTGCTACTACTTCAGTACGATATGTGATGATGAGATGGTGGCAGACTTTGACCAGCTATACCTCTGATGCAAGGTAAGCCCGCCCTGTGAATGAATCCATGACGGCAAAGAACAACGAAGGTCTCTCTCTGAATTCCTTGGGCAGCTGCCCTTTTGTGTCCAGATTCTTACGGCCAGTCATCAATGGAAGATGCAAAATACGAAACAACGGGTCAATCTTTGCCCCGTTCATATGCCCTGACAACGGAATTGTGCAGACTTGCAGCTATCCAAAGCAACCACAAGGCAGAACCGGTCAAGAGTGAGGGAGATGGAAGATATTCAAATTTAAGTGAAGATTTTTAAGACAAAACTCTCTTGAATACAACAAAGCCCCTCAAGTGTCATCAAATGCTACAGTAATTCATTGATCCCAATCCAAGCTCTGCTTTGAGTACCCCCTTCGTGCTGTCTCCACCTAACGAATCTTGACAACCTCAGGCCCTTTCTTGCTATCAATCTTCCCGTCCACACAGACGCCAATAATTCTGTACGGAGCTATCCGATTACTCCGACAAATGAGCAAATTGCCACAGCTCCTCCTCGCCATCCTCTCTTGCTCGTCCAGGCCCTCGTCATGATCCCCGCCCTGCTGCGCCTGCCTCGAATCCGGCCCCGTCTCGGCGTACCCGTAGTCCCTCAACATGCCGTCAGCAGCAGAATGGCTAAACTCGTCCCTGACCAGTGCTCGTCCCGTCGGCCACGGCTTCTCCGGCCTGGGCAGGGGCTTGGTTTCCTTCTTGCTGCGACACTGCGAGGCGTGCCACTTGTGCGCGTCCACGTTACCGTCAAAGGCTATGAGACGGAAGACGTTATTGTTCTGGCCCGCGCCGGGGTTGACCAGCCCGAGCCCATCGCGCATGATGATGCGGTTGTCGCTGTCTTGGGTGACGGACATCGTCCCCAGGGGGCTGCCATGCACAGCGGTGAGTCCCTCAAAAATGAAGGAGAAGGGCGCCTCGATGACACAGCCGCAGTTCACCTCGACGCGGCAGGAAATGTTCTGCGTGGACGGGTTCTCGAGGCGAGAGCGATAGTCGGTGATGTGCCGCAGGCGGTAGTGCATCGACATGTTGTGGTGGCGCAGGTACTCGTACGAGGGGTCCTCCCACTCGGTCCCGCTCACGCACCGGTCGATCCAGTTGCGTGGCCGGGCACTGGGGTCCGTGTACGCCCAGTAGGGCTGCAGCTTGTCGAGGAGCGTCTTGCGGAACCGGCGGAGGTCGGTCTCTGGATCGAAGACATTGCCGAGCAGGGTCGCGCACTGGACTAGATACCCGCCTGTCTCGTCGCCCGAGACTTCGACCACTTGCTTGGAGTTGTCAGGTGTCAGTTCTTTCTTGGGGATTCCGACCAAGTTGGTTCCGACCACGATCTTCTTGCCGACGTTGCAGCCGCGGAAGTAAAAGTTGAAGTCTGGACGCTGATTGGCATCCCCGGTCGACGGAACCTGGTTCAGATTTATCTTCATGTATGTTCGTGGGCTGCCGGTGAGGCCAGTCGTGGCATACACCTTGGCCAGACTTGTGTTTTGCTTGACGACGCCGAGGTTGACTACGCCCGAGAAACAATCGGTGGTGGTGAACCGGTCGTCGCTCTTGTCTTCCTCTCGTTCAAGCCTATCTTCCTCCTCATCACCCACGAAGTCCTCCTCATCGCGATTTTCGATGCGCCCGCCGTCGGTACGTTCCTGGCTGGGGGGAAGCAGTTCATACTTGGTGCCAAGTGGAATCCAGCCCCAGTCACGCTCCTCCCCACTGCCGATGGCAAGTCTTGTCCAGGCCTGGCCCGTCTTGGTGGACAGCTGCTTGAAAAACGCAAACGAGAGGGCGTTGAGGTCGGTGGTGGCCATGTCCCGCTCCATCTCTGCGGGTGTAAACAAACCGCTAAATACACCCAAAAGCCCATTGAAGGTGTCGGGCTTCCAGAACGCGCTTCGTGGAATGATGGAGATGGCCGAGAAGACGTTGCTGACGCCCCTGGGGTTTCTTTTCCACCACGAAGGACCTCCGTTGATGATGTCGCCTCTTGCGGCGTTGATACCTTGGACCATTATCTGCAGGTCTTGGAGATGGTCGTTGTCGTGATGAATCAAGCCAAGGATCATGCTCTGCGTGGTGGTCCTGAGATGCCGGGAACTGTTGATCCAGTCGATAAGCTTGGACGCCTGGTCCCGCGCGTCGGTCGCCAGGTCCATCCATACACCCAGCTCGCCTCCGCACGATATTGTAGTCTTGTCGACACTCCACAGCGTCGTGTTCTTGCCCAGAAGCATCTCCTGGAACGTCCAGACGCGCTGAAAGTAAACATTCTCAAACACGGCCTTGACTTGGTTGAAGCACGTCGCGTAGCAGTTGAGAACGCCGAGATCAATATGAGCTGATTTGGCGGTGGGTTTATCCAAGGGAAAGGCCCAGGGCGCATTATTAGCCCATTCAGATAGTCCGTCGCGGACATTTTGCGTCATCTCTGCTTCCGAGATGATCATATCAGCACTGGCTTGCGACATGACGTGGCCGACGAAGCCAAGATTGGTGACCGTCTCCTGAGGATCCCAGACCTCGTCAATCTCCAGGAGGATATGGCATTTGCGAGCGCTCCGGTAGTACTCGTACATCTTGGGCACCTCGCGGGCCTTCTCGGCATCGTCGCTCTGGTTGATGCAGACGCAATCCGCCCAGAGATAGTCGATTCCGGCTTGGACCATGAGTTTCTTGATGGTCCGCAGCTTCTTCTTGGACAAGAACATGGGCCAGGTCACTCCGTCGATCCCAGTCTTGAACGGGATCTTTCGCTTCTCACCCCACGTGTACGAAATGATGTCAAACGACTGCACTCTGGGTGCACCGGGGGCATTGGGCTGCACGACGGAGAAGCGCTGAGTGCTGGCATCGTAGCGGATTAGGCGGAGGGGTAAGACGGACGCCATTCTGGAAGAATTGAGGAAGGGTACACAGCGGAAAGGAATTTGCGTGATTCAAAACGCAGGTAGTCGAGATAGGTTGTGACAAAGCTGCCAATTGTTAGGACTCGTCAACTGGCGGGATCTTAATTCTTAAACAAATAAAGATCCTCTGTGTCCCAGCCGCTGAACAGGAAAATAAAGCGGCTGAGTGCCTGAATAAGTCCATGAACACGCCAAGACAATAAAGGACCCTGACACTCCTGAGAAACAAGGGAGTCGGCGGCATCGACCGGGGTGGCACAATGGGGCCCTTACACTCGCAGATATAGGGTTGCTAGTGTTTTCTTGGCTTCAGCTACAAGCAAGGGTGCTAACAGCCCAACAGGGCCATGACAAGCGAGTTTTCTGTTGTACAAGGGCTAAATTGGCTCTTCCCATTAAGTTCACGTGCATATGTTGTCTGTTTTGCATAAAATGCTCTCTTCTCTTCCTTGAGATCTTGCCCAGTGCCCACGACAGATGAGCCCGGTAAGGCTCTGTTGTGTTACCACATTCGGCCCGATCTTAAATAATATAGCCACCATCTCGTGCACACCGTATGGCGCGAGTAAAGCCGCGGAAACAACTGAAAGACTGAGCTGCTGATGGGCCAAGAAAAAGGAGCATACAGAGTGGATGACGCAAGAGTAATTACTGGACTAGCGTATTTATACCAAGAGCTTGGCACTTCTCGTCACACATGGTGACATCGCTAGGGTCAAATATAGGTGCATATACTACATCTGGAAATGGGAAGAATCAGCTGCTGAAGCTATTGATGAAGCTAACCGAAGGCGTCAAAGCAGGCCTTGGCCAAAGCACTGTCCGTTCTCTTAACCAAACCACGTGAAGAGAGAGTGAACGCGAACCGAGGATTACTGGGATAAAAGATATTGTTAGTCAAATACGGTACCCCGTACAAACCCCTCTATTCATAGCTCGTGGTGATATTGTGATGATGGCATAAACGTGGGCATGTGATATGGCGTTAGATTCAGATGTTTTGATCATGTACTTCCACGGTAGAGTATAGAGTGAAAGTACAGTTAGCTAGCTATGCTTTTAGTTCCTCCCAGAAAGGGTCTATCTTGCAAGCGTGTGCCACAGTCCTCATGCTTGATCAATCCTGTTTGGTTTAAGAAGCGGAACAATCAAGATAATGACGCTGATTGGCACTGGCTAACTAGTTGTATCCGCAGCCGGCATTCCAGATACAGTCCAGGCTTGTGAATCGATTCATTCAACTATTCAGCCGTATTAGTATCGAACCAGTCACGCGGCCAGTGAAAGTAACAAGAATAGCCAACGAACCTTTGGTCATGATGACCCTGGACTCCTCGATTAAACCCGTTCCATGGACCAACTCAATATTGGGATAAAAGATCTTGCCGGTCAAATACAAATTCGTCTATGTATTTATAGCCAGTGGTGATATTCTGCTTCAATGTTGGTCTTAATCCAAGCTACTTAATAATAAGAAAACCATTACATAACTAATGGCGTAATCCATCAACCGATGGTGGTGGGCTGGGTGGTTGCCGCCATAAAAAGAAATCATTATGCATTAAAAGACAAGTCAACAGAAGTTCATTGGTCTGATCATCAGCAGGGTAGATTCCATCTTCGGTTCCCCTTTTCCAAACCCGCACGCCCCCTCTTGGCGACATGCCCTCAACCCACCCGCCGTCTGGGGGACCAATACCGTCGACAGCCAGCGGCATGCTGAGCACGATGGACGACACTGTCTTTTCCGCCAGACTAGACAATATGTCTCTGACAGTATCAGTGCTGAGTTCAGTGTTGGTCCTGAACTTGAAACTACGACCTGAGGGTGCCGGCACCGTAGCCGACATCCATATGTTAAGACGCCTCAGGTTCTCCAACTCATCAAGCCGCAGCCAGTTGAAATTGTGTGCATCACCTTCGGTGCCAAATCGAAAGCATTAATCCTGGTCCCGAATCAAGTCGAGCATGTTCGTATCGTACTCGTCCGGCATGTAGCACCCGGACAACCGTGACAAGGAGATTTCCACACTTCTGGCAAATTTGAGCCAGCAGGGGGGCGCCTGGAAGGCGAGGGTGTCGGTGAAGATGAATGTTGTCGATTCGTAAATGGACTTCAGCACTTCGGCAGAGCTGGAGAAGGATTAGTAATGCCCGCCCATCTGAGCCCAATTGCATGCAGGGCATTCAAAACTCACATTCCCTTGCAAACAAGCAACATAGGCAGCCAACTCGTGCTCGTCCTGGTCCTCCCACTACCTGTACCGTTCTTGGAAATTCCTTCCTGCTGAGCCTCGGTGACACAATCCCAGTGACCGAACGACCGGTTCTCCAACGCCCCGTTGTCGAATTCCGTCCGGATACAAGGCCAGCGGCAGAGACGCCCTTTATGGCCGTTGAAGGACGAGGAATACCAAAATATGTGCTGACGCAGACCATGATCGGGAGATTTCCAGAGGGCAAGGTAGATGAGATCGCGAATTTCGCGGGGCAGTCGGGTCACGAGGCGGGATTGGGATTGCGGATTGGCGGGGGACGGGGTGCTCATTGTGCGGTGATTTTTCTTGCGATGATTAGCATGAGAATGATACACACGAGAAGACTGAAGTACTCACAGCACTTTGAGTGTGGCGAGTTGAAAGCGTGAATTTTTCAAGAACGATTCGCAGATGAGGAAAGACGAGCAGGAGGGGAAAGACGAACCGGAGTACGAAATCAGGAGAGTTTGTTTCTCATGCCAGGCAGCGGCGGCTATCACTGCCCCAGCCGCCACCAAAACTCAAAATTAGAAGGAGGTCCCGCGTAATCCACGTTAGCTAACCAGATGAGTTGGTCTTTTCTCGGTGATGACGAATTGACAATACCTCGGCCCGGGAGAGCCAGCACCCGCAGAGTTTCTCCGTTCGTGCCTCGCCATGTGATTTCTGTACACTACAAAGTGCGGACCATCTTTTGGATAGCTCAAAATCTGGACTCAGGGGCTTATATTCCTGACGTTTCTTCCCTTTCGTTGAGTTCAGCAAGTCCAGAAAACAAACCAATATTCCTCTTTTATGTCTATGGTGATTCTTCAAAATACTATGATTGATCACATTGGCCACAATTTCCCTTCCCTTTATCACCACCTCCAGCAAGTAGTAGGCGCAGCACACCGACTTTGTATGTCCTCTAGCATTAGCGTGATCTGGACTGGAACCAAATTGTGTCATCCACTATTTCATGAGACAAAGTCTAGTGGCAGCAATAGACAGTGCTCTAATCCGAGGGTAATGATTTGTAAGGTACCATTAAGGACCGGCCACGGGTCCGCAACTATGAACATTATGAACATCAGTGACATTGTCATGTAAAAGCCTTTTGGCATTACTGCACCGGGCACAGTGGTAATCTGAGGCTGATATAATGCTAAGGTCAACTACATGCATATAATCGTAGGATTCGTAGGAGAATGGAATGGGCTCATTAAACCGTCATTTAATCCTTACCAACAGTTTCTCGAACTCATTAAAACAGGCCGATGTTCGGTGTAGTGTTAGATTGTGATAATTTGACGCTAATTGAGCAACTCGGGACTGAATTACCCCTCCACGTACGGAGGGTGCCGCCTGAAGGTGAACTTTACCGGGTCCGAATGTGGAGCTAGATCGGGTCGGGCCCGCGCCGGGTATCAATTGCGCCGGCCATCAATTGCGCCGGCCCAGATCAAGTCTCGGATGGGCATCCGAACATTCACATCACATCCAGAAAACCCCAGTAGGTGTCACGATTTTTCCCCGCGCAAAGTGTGGGTTCAAAACATACATCTGTACAGCCTCGCTCACCAAAATTGCACGCTCACTTTGTTCCCACACCATTCCTCCAATCTTCGCCATTTGTTAAGAATCAAAGCCCTTGATCACCTTGACCCTCCTACTATACTGAGAATGAGTGACGGGCCGAACCTCCCCAATGCCTCGGGCTTTACCCTGCGCGATGCAACCGAGAAGGACCTCGACGATATCACCCGCGTCCATGTCGAGGGCTTCACAGAAGAACCCCAGGTCCTCTACTGCTATCCGTGGCGTCACAAGTACCCGGAAGATCACTGGAACTGGACGAAGCGCGAATATGCCGAGTACCTCCAGCAGCCATCCAAATATGTAGTCCATGTAATTAAGGCTTCCGTTCCCGATCAGGCCTCCGGTCTCGGCGTCACGAAGCCTTTTGGTATTGCTGTGTGGAATATTGCAGTGCTGACAAAATCCATGGCGGGTAAGTCAATCTATCTACTTGACGAAACTTTGAGAGACTCTTGACTAATCAAATTTTCGAGCAGACCCAGGTCTTGATCAAAGAAGAGATATCGACAAAAGGCGCCTCGAAGCGTTCCTGGAAAAGGCCGGGCAGCGATTCAAGACATACTTTGTTGCAATATAGACTCAGCTAGTCTTGGTGCGATTAACGTTTTACCGGATGACAGGTTATGAGCCCGGGTGGCGCGTTTGGTAACCGCTACACTCTTCCAAACTGCTATAGAGCTTATAAGCCCAGCGGAAGCGCAAGAGGTAGTGTGTTCGATCCAATCCGCAACCGAAAGAAAAAAACCTCCAGAACCGGCCACTAAGACTACAAAAGTTGTATTCATACACATAGAACCTATAGAGCTCCAAGACTATTGAGCCCGGGGGAGTGTTGCAATATAGACTCAGCTAGTCTTGGTGCGATTAACGTTTTACCGGATGACATACTTTGCCAAGTGGGGAGAGGAGCAGGTCAACCTCTCGACTCTGGTGGTCCATCCAGATTTCCGACGGCGTGGAGGGGGTACGATGCTAATTACCTGGGGCATCAAGAGAGCTGAATCGAAGGGTTGGCCGGCGACTTTATGCGCCAGCCCAATGGGCCGTTTTCTTTACGAGCACCTGGGCTTTCAAACGATTGCCACCGAGGTTGTGCAGGTGGAGGGAGAGGAGGAGACTCTGGAGAGCACCGTCATGGTATTGCCTCCAAAGGAAGGCTTGTGATGATGATTACCGTGAGTAATTGACAGGCCCTGATTTTAGAGCTTGTTCTGGTCAGGCTTTGGACGTGCCCAGCCGCTGTTTTTAACATATTTAGCTTATTCTTCCCACAAACACAATTCCACTTTGGAGGTCCAGATGGAGGATTTCTTAGTGACAAACCCTCCAGTTGGTTGTGAAATGAACTATAAGCATACCATGGAAAAGAGACCTTGCCAATCTGCAAAATCCCCCCTGAAAACAATTCACGATACTGGATGGTAATGTGTCTTGTGGACCTTATCATAAAGTAGTTTTGCCAAGCCCGGTTATATAGCCTTGGATATGACCCATGTTCCCCCGAGCCAACCACATCACCGCTCCGAATGCATGAAGAACCAACATGCCGTCCGGAAACGACCTCACTTGCACTGAATATCAAGGCAACCAACTATCCCTCTCTCTCCAACTTCAAACCGTTAGACGTACGTAGCTATCTATTCATCTTCCAAGGTATCTTCTTTCCAGAATTCACCAGAACCTAAATGTCATGGCCTCAGACGATCCTATTCAGACCGAGTCCGGGGCATCGGAGCGATTGCCACTTCTCCGACAGGACGACCGAGATACTGAAGACCAACCGGCCAAACCCAATAGGATCATCAATCATGACGATGTGCTTAGCTCCGCCACCAGATCCTTGACAACAATTGGCATGTGTCTGCTCCTGATCATCCTCCTGGATATCGGCCTCTCATTGCTTTCAACTGGGCTACTACAGGTCCAAGAGGACATTGTTTGCCAGAAACTCATCCACGATGATCCTGAACAGCAACGAGATTGCAAGGATAAAAATGTCCAAACCGAGCTCTCCATCATTCAGTCATGGCAGGTGGTGTTTGACCTCTTGCCAGGTCTGCTCATGGCAGTGCCTATTGGCATCATCGCCGACAAGTACGGTCGATCACTCGTCCTTGGCCTCTCCCTCCTTGGTATCACCCTGTCATATGCCTTTTCGTCCGCGGTTTGTAAGTCAATATCTTCAAGATCGATGACGACCTCGGGTTCTAAAAAGAATATCTCTCATTTATCCGGCGTCTCCTCAATAGTTTACCACTAACTGAGCCTCAACAGGCGCCTTCTCAAATATCTTCCCTCTCCGCTTCGTTTGGTTCAGCGCGATATTCAACTTCATCGGCGGAGGTGTAACCGGCTTCTCGGCTATGATTTTCTGCATTGCAGCAGACCTCTCAACTGAAGAGCAAAGGTATGCTGGATTGTCAACTTTGCTATCCATGGTAACATACCAACTGTGATCTAGAAGTTGACTTCGACTCGCAGGTCGACAACTTTCTTCTACCTCGGAGCTGTCATGCTAGGCGGTGCTGTGATCTCCAACCCGATTACCTACTGGGTCATGGAGACCTTTGGCACCTGGCTGGCCATCAACATGGGACTCTTCCTCATGGCTCTGACAACGGTTGTGGGGTTCTGCATGCCCGAGACATTGAAGCTAAAGCAGAACTTGTCCGAATTGCAACCCGATGGTGAAGACGACTCACCAATTCTTAGACCCACGATGACGCCAACAGCAACAGCAACAGCAACAGCAACCAGACATGACGGCACTAGCACTATCAATAACAGTTACGGAGACGTCGACCCAGCCTTACCGGGTACAATGAAAGGTTTTCGCCTTTGGGTCACGGAACAGATTAGTTCCGGCAGCGCCGAGGCCCGCCAGTTCCTGCACATCATCGTCAAGCAAGAGCCCCGCGTAGGTTTGCTACTCCTGTGCTTGCTGTTAACGACATTTGGTCGCAATGCCCAAGTCATGCTGCAGCAATACGTCGTGGCCAAGTTCCAATGGTCTTGGAGCAAGGTAAGGCACCCTTTCTTCTCAGTTTGAAAGAAACACGAACTGACACAATTCAGGCTGGTCTCTTGATATCAATCCAAGCACTGGTTTCTCTACTCCTTCTGGTTCTCATTCTCCCCGCCATTGCTCAACTTTTGCTCAGAATTCTATCCTCCCGAGACAGCCACACCGCAGCACAAGTAAAGGACCTCTGGCTAGCAAGGAGTAGCATTCTTGTCCAAGTACTGGGGGCACTTATCATCGGATTCGCTGCTTCTCCTGGGGTGCTGATCCCAGGTGTTGTCCTCCAGGCTTTGGGAAGCGGGTTTAATCCTCTTGTGCGAGGGATTATCACCAATCTGCTAGAGGGGACCAAGAACAATGGAGATGATAACGACGGGTCTGGTCGTGTCGAGATACTGGGGCTTCTTTATTCGGTCATTGCGTTTATCGAGACGGCTGGTAGCATGGTGGCTGCTCCCTTGTTGGCTGTGGCTTTCCGGACTGGTCTTGAATTGGGAAGGTCCTGGATGGGACTGCCGTTTATGGTGGCTGCTGGGCTTTTTGGTTGTGCGTTGGTTATTGTTGGGTGTGTGAAGGCGTAGAAGTTCGTGGAAAGTGATCAATATTTCCAGGGCTCCAAGCACACAGGGGGATTATGGAAGGGTAATTGCAGTGAGGGACGTAGTGTATATGATTTGTTTGGATATTTGTGTTGCCACATGATTTGATTTCCACATTTTGACAGGTACTTTCGCTGCCTGGTGGCAATCGTTATTCGCCGGAGCGGTCCCCGCCGGGGGGCTCTTTGCGATGTTCCAGCGCTGGCCCATGACTGCTTGGATGTGAATAAGCTTCCGAGCAACCTCTTTCACCACACGCGACATGGCATACGATGTTGATGGTGGCAGGGCAGCGGCTTGAGTAAAAGATAGTTATTTGTGAAGGTATGACAATTTCGTCAGTATCAAGGACATAACGGCAGTGATGTTTGCCTGATTTCGCTGTAACTACCTTGGTTATATATGTCGACGTGCCTGTATGTCATTTGTTACAGGGTGGGGAGAACTATCCAGGTTGACAAGTATCCTAAAGAATATTATGACCCTATACTAGCACATGGGCGTAAAAATGGGGTATGAAATTCTCCTGTCCGTATTTTGAGCGCACACTAAGAAGACTCTCGACAACCCTTGTCAAGTTGTTAAGAAGAAAGTGATCAGCACCTTAAAAGACTAGCAGAGCCTATGATCTTCAGCTTCTCATACCCCATTTTTACTCCCACGTGACTAGGTATACATTCCAATCTTAGATTCCTGATAAGTCCACATGGTCAACCTTCTTATAATACATACTTTCCTCCGCCTTGGATTTTCACAAAACTCTATATAAGGTGTTGAAGCAACGTCTCCTACTCGTTGTCCTTAACCTCCTCGTCCTCCTCGTCTTCCTCATCTTCCTCGTCCTCTTCCATAAAGTCATCCTCATTACAGGAACCCTCCCGAAATGCCCTCAGCGGGTTCGTCTTCTTGAGACGCAAACAGTACTGCTCCAAGAAGTTGATTTCACCAACATCATCACGATCACCACTGGAAAAGAACAGCGAGAACCTGTCCTCCGGGGTCATCGTGGATTGCTCCCCGCCTGTCAAATCCGCAAGTCGAAGGACGCCGTCGTCGGTAAACTTCTTCATCCGAAGGTGGTCCAACACTTCCTCCCAGGTGCCATCGAGAAGATGGATTTCCAGCAAACGGAGACAAGATATGAGCGAGGGGAGGCTGGATATAAAGGCGATAAGCTCGGCAAGGCGAAACTCGACTCTGCACAAGCTAAGACTATCCAGCGATTGGCGGCAGAGATTGGACGGCAGAGAGAGAACAGAACCAGGGAGTTTTACTAAGTGGTCGTTCTGGCTTTCCATGAACCACCCCTCACCCGTGCCGCAGATATCCAGTTCCACTTCCTGAAGATTGGGTTTTTAAGCAGTTGCGCGAGGTAGGCGGGTAGAGCCTTGAATTCGGGGCGGGGAAGGACGTCCGAGTTTCTGTTGATGACGGGGGACCCCGCAAAGCAGATGGTTTTGACTGATTGAACGGCGGAATTGAGAGCTTGCAATGTGCCTGGATCGGTCTCAAGAATCTCATCTCGTTGGAGTCCGTTGATGTAAATATTCAAGTCCTTGAGGAACACCCCGGCCCGGTGAATGGCAATCGGGAGGTGGACCAGAACTGGATAGAGATGAGACTGCTGGTACATTTGGACAACTCGGCCGTCTTTCATGGTCCAAGTTTGCCCGCCCTCCATACCCACACTCATGCCCCTGTAGTATGCATCGCGGACATCGACCCCGGGGCGCACCGGTGGGTTCCATAACGGGTTTGTGTTATTGGAATCAAAGGGCCCAGGCCGATACCGTTGATCAGTGATATCCAAAGTCGTGACACGAGGCATTCGGGCCATGGCGGCTGCGATACGCTGTACGAACTCTCCACTTTGGAGGAGATGTTCCTGTTCAGCAGCCAGCCGTTTATATTCGGCGTGGGCTTCTTTGAGAAGGGTGCGGTGCACGGCATCTTCCTCGAAATCCCAACGCGAGTGGCTCTTGAACACCCCCCTCTCAGCTCGAGATATTCGATGCCAAGAGTCAGCCACTTTCTCCGCCTCCCAGCACACTGACCGGTTGATGCCTTTATACCCCTTTCTTTGGATATGTGAAGTGAGATATGCGTGGTAGAACCTTGCAAATCTTCCAAAGTCGTCGCACAGGTTAGAACAGAAGTATGTGAGCGAGACAACAACGTCGCACACGCCCTTGCGAATGAATGGATGACGAGATATCTCCACGAAGCGCTCCAGGGAAGATTTTCCAAAATCGACATTGACGCGCGGAACAAGAAAGTTGCCACTCAATTGACAGAAGCGACGGCAAGTCATGCTGAAATTCACAATGGGCTTGGTCGGACATGTCTCGACCTACAGCGTAGTAGCGTAGGAGATCCGCGCCGTTGACATTTTCTGCGATCATGAGGAGGACCTCATTTGGGACGCTGAGGATTGGGGGCGCCATCTTGGACAGAATGGTAAGTTGGTGAGACGGTGAAGCAGATGTGAAGAGCAGATTGACGTGATCTGACGTGTCCTTGTGCGCGTGGATCGAACTTTAATGAGGATTGCTCTGAGGGCTCGCGGACTATAGTACTATGTCTGATTGAGGATTTCGGCATGGGCCTGCGAAAGCAAAAGACACAAAAAATTAATTTACTTAAGAATAAGAAAATGGTGAAGTAGAGGAGAGAAAGCCAACGGAACTCAGCTCAGTCGCGGTTTTTGAAGACACGCGATGTGGGTCTCCTCTCAGCTGATGTGGTCCACATAGGGGGTGTTTTTATTGGGGTTGCCACACGTGACTTGACACATATCGGCTCCCGAAGCCGACAGCGAAATGAGGGGTTTTCTCTCCTCCTGCATC
>MU858308.1:0-40436 GCA_033297075.1 Rhypophila decipiens | reverse complement strand
CATACCATTTACTTGATTGGATCTTCCAATCAAGTCTAGTTGCTCTTTTGGGCTATGTTACGTAGTGGTGTGGTATGTCACGATCGTTACATATAGGGTGGTTGTTCCTCTATATGATCCTCACATGTGGTATGTCACGATCGTTACATCTCCCACCAAACTGGCCCTCCAGGTCTGTTCGAAAACAAACCCCGGCAGAGGTGTAGATAGATAGTGGTCATAATATTAATGTATTGATACTCCGTACGGGGCATAGGGCCAAAATAAACTACCCACCCCAGATAGAGCCAGCATAGTGCCGGGATTATAGCCAATCGCTATAGTAACAGGGTATGTAGTACTAAGCCACCTGCACGTTAATAAAGCGATAGGCTAGTCTACCCTGTAAGCCCATTGCCTAAAGAACAAGATAATATCCGTACTGTGTGTATTTACTGTCTAGTGTACTGTGCTCTATCTAGGGTGGGTAGTTTATTTTGGCCCCATGCCCCGTACATGCACGGTGAATGACTCCTCCTGGTAGTCAAGGACTGGGCACGGGGTTAGTGGTAGTGAAGCATGCGCAAAATGGCATCACTGAACACCACGAAAAAGCCCCTGGAAGGACTCGACTGGATGGCGACACTTGCTGGCCGGAAAGTAATGCATGGTTGATCATCTGAGTCAAGTGCTGCATGGCCAGAACAGAAAGAAGGGAGGAACGCAGAAAAGCGAAGGATTTTGGGGGCCAAGTTGCACACATCTCTGCTGTCATGCCTCGGACCACACTGGTGTCAAGCTGGCTTTGTCGGAAACCAAGGAAGTCGGATAGGACTTGGATTCACGACAAGGTAAAACAGCAACCTCATCTGGTTCATGTTTTTCCATTCAGTCTGAGAGAGATTTCGTAAGTGTAGGCTGAGCGGAAGCCCACGGAACATCATCTCATCTGGAGGAAGTCCTATGGCGGCCTTCGTTGTATTCTTGATGCTGACTGCATTCGGCGAGTGATTTGTGACGTTGTGTCTGACCAATAGGAGGACCATGGTTGATGAATGGCACGTCGTGAGCAGACGCTATCAACTGTTAACCGTTTCTACCGTCCAGTTCGCCGTGGCTGAGCTCGTGGGGTTTTTCGGCTGTGAACCAACGGTTGGCGGTTACAGAGTCCACTGGAACTTGGGCTGGTCAATGCCACTGATAACCTTAATTCCTTGACCGCCGGAGGAGCACTGGTTCCATGTACATTGCGGAGTACCGTTAGTAACATATACAGTATCCGTACAGACAGTATTAACAAGCCGCAGTGAGGGTTGCTGCTCGGGTCTGTTAGTGTTCCTATACGGACCAAACACCAGATTTCGTGCTTGGCATGACCAGTCCGCGTCTTGTCCAAGATCGATGTTGGAGAGTGAAGAGGCCGTCACTATCTGAGGAAATAATTATTGCAAAGCCCGAACATGTCGTTTCTCTGCGGAAAAAAACATCGTAAGAACACCTATCGTGACGACGGCAATCATGTTTAGCAGAAGGGCTGCGGAATCTGAACTCAAAGCACCAGCCGCATGGCCCTGTCGAACACCTGGTCATTTCCTGCTCGACAAGGACAGTGCAGGACGCAGGTGGTGGCTTCTCCACAGCCAGGGGCAGGGCCGGACACGAACTTGAAGGGTCCCGTCCGGTCGGTTTTATCGCTTCCATTCTGCTTCAAGTGTCAAGTGAGAATGATCAATCACCAGTTCACCGCAAAAAGAGAAAATACCAGGGGATTACGACTGCTCGCAATTAGGCTTCAAAATATCTCAGAGGGCAACGCGCACCGGATGTCGTCAGTTCTTCGTGTCCCCCAAAACCTATACCTCTTTGACCATCAGTCAGCGTTGTGGCATGGAAATTCGGCTGCCTTCCACCATTTTGTGCACTAGGAACACCATGATAGCAGAATGCCAAGCGGTCGGTTCGAGGTACAAGGCTGGAGTGTGTTGCTTGCGTCGGGGCTCTGAAAGATGAGATGGCATCTGTTAGTCAGGCACATCCCGGCCAGGGGTCGAAGGTGGCAGGGCTGACCGGCACAGGGCTGAGCGAGCGGGGAGGTCTCGTTAGCGACAGTGAGAATGCCACATAAATGCGCTGACATCTGAAACTCGATTGAGGGAGCGGCCAGCTGTGCCGCGCCAGAGATAATTCACGTTACACCAAACCTGAGGTCTTTCTCTAGCAGAGTCCAACGCCCGCAGGTGTAACGGGAACTTGATTGCTGGACCGGCGCTATCAGTCGTTGTGCCAGTTGTGCTGAGCGGTTTGTGCAGCTACAATGGAGGACAAGAGGGACCGCTTCGGTCCACAATGAGGAAGGATCCGACAACTGGCCAATCACAAGCCGCCCAGCGCGAGCTGCGCCGCGTGCTCCACTTTTATACCAGGGGGACGCTTAACCCATCCCGGTCGCTAGGCCAGGCAGCAACGTCGGACCCTCGCGCATTTCTCATCGTCCTCTCCCGTTGATCCCATCGCCAACAATCTCCATCTTCCTCTTTTCTCTCTCGTCCTCGTTCCTGGGCATCTCCCATCAACGCAGTCTCTCCTCCTCCGTGCCTCTTTGGTCTTTTGTCCCTGAGGCCGCACGTCAGACTTTATCCCACAAAAGTGTCCATATCGCCCATTTATTGTCACTACCGTCCAAACGACCGGGTCCTTTTTGCACTGCCTTGCCGTCCTTGTTCGTTCTCTGCAAGCAACCCCAAACCATATATCATCTATTTTGCCATCTGATTCCATCGGAATCCAGTTCAACATATCGCGCCCTTGGTATTCGGTCGGTGCTGGTCGAAAGCTGTTCATTTCCAGGGCGTCAAGGTCGGCTTGTGACGCCTAGGCGGTCTCGTTTACTTCCTTGACTCTCCAGATCTACTCGCCGCGTCGAGCTGCTCGCTCTCGCTCACGCGTGCTGGTATATTCCAACTGTAAGATCGACGCCCAGTTTCTTTGTCTCGATCCCCTGCTTCGACTTCTGGTTCGTGACTGCTGCATCCTGCGTGTTGCTCGTCTTGGTGTCATTTCTTGCTCGCCGTCCTCAAGATTGGCCAATCCCACCCTTCCGTGACCATCTCGTGTGGAGGAAAGGCGTCGGAGAGAGTCGATGCAATCGGTGTAGCATGTTGGATGTGACTCACATCCCGAACTTCTTTCTTTGCTCCTCAGCCTTACTTTGTCGCTTAAGCTTTCAGATAACTAACCTGAGGACGTGTAGTATCTTCCACCCACCTCTTATCACAACGTTGGGTTCTACCCCACACTCACCCGCAACCATGTCTTCCAATCCTCGTAGGACGCCGGTGACTCGTCCCGACACCAGGTCCTTGACCCTTAAGACGAACATGGTGCTCAGGAAGGGTGCGACTTTCCACTCTCCCACAACCCCTCCTGCGTCTCCCGAGATTGAGTTCAGACCTCCTCCACTTCCTCGTCGCTCGCAAACCAACTTGGACGATGTCATCGACTCGCATCGTCGCCGTGTTGCTTTGGCTCTAGACGACATCGACAGGTGCCTCACGGTCAAGGAACCCGCTTCGCCCACCTCTCCCAAGACCTTTCGCGACAACAGTCTTCCCATTCCTCGCGGTGTGTTGAACCACACGCTCGACTCCTCCATCATGGGTAAGGAGCCTGAGGTCGAGCGCAGAGTGCTCCGGCCTCGTACGCGCCGTACCTCGAGGCATCATGAGTCAGACAGCGGTCTAGGAACCTCCATCGTCTCGTCGATCGAGAAAACTGTCAAGACATCTGCTGTCACCAGATCGGCAGCCGCTCGTGCAACAACCATCACATCGCCAAAGGCACTCAGCACCCGTTCTACCAACCGGATCTTGGAGCATACCCTCAAACCGCTCCTCGCAAAACCAGCATTCAAGGATTTCCATCCTCTTGTTCTCGAATGCCCCAAGAAGATCCAGGAAAGGGAAATCGTCTGCCTAAGAGATGTTGAGAAGACATTGCTTCTTCTTGCTCCTGTAAGTGAACTCGAAGCCGATAAAGGTGTGCGGGGAGATACTTATCGTACCCTGTGTATAAAGGAGAGGACCAAGGCCGCCGAACTGTATCTCGACTTCTGCCTCACGACAATTCGATGCGTACAAGCGACGGTTGACTCCATCCCGCCACGCGAACAGACTCGCGAGCGCGACCTCCCATACACCAGTGGTTATTTCATTGACCTAATCGACCAAATACACCATTACGCGCAACAGCTTGCTGACGCCAGGGAGAACGGCGACAAGGCCGAGAATATGGATGTCGACCCGTACGTACCAGCAATGTGTCCTGATGTCGCTGCTAGTACTAACATGGCTTCCAGAACCGACGAGATCAAGCTGCATGGTGGTATCCATGTGAACGGCCGCCCGGCAGAACTCGTCCGTGTCAAGAAGAATGGGAAAGCCATCTCCATGGCCACCGGTGAGCCCGTCGAGATTGAAGAAGAGGGCGATGGCCTCGTGCGATTCAAGCGCTCCGCCAGCCAAGAGCTTGAAGACGAAGAGGAGATCATGCGCTCGATGGCTCGGAGAAAGAAGAATGCCACCCCCGAAGAGCTCGCCCCGAAAAAGTGCCGCGAGCCTGGGTGCAACAAGGAGTTCAAGCGGCCTTGCGATCTAACCAAGCACGAGAAGACTCACTCTCGTCCTTGGAAGTGCCCAGTTCCCACGTGCAAATACCACGAATACGGCTGGCCCACGGAGAAGGAGATGGATCGTCATCACAACGACAAGCATTCATCTGCTCCCCCCATGTACGAGTGTCTGTACAAGCCGTGCCCGTACAAATCTAAGCGGGAGTCGAACTGCAAGCAGCACATGGAGAAGGCACACGGCTGGACCTATGTACGGACAAAGACCAATGGCAAAAAGCCTGGCGCGGCTTCGAGTATCTCTGGCCAGTCGGCGCAGCCTACTCCCCAGCTCCAGAATCTCCCTACTCCATCCAGTGAACACAGCATGGGTGTAGCTACTCCTCCAGATGACTGGAGCCGGGTCTACGCAAGCAACCTTGACTTCCCCACGTACACTCCAGAGCTCGATTTTGGCGCCATTCCTCAGGAGATCACGATTGACTACTCTCCAATTGACAACGCCACTCCTTCCACTGATGCTTCCGGAATGGACCATAACTCGGCTTACCAGGATCTCGGAAATGACTTCGCAATGTACGATGACATCTACAGCGCGCACGCCCAGCTTCCCACACCTGTTCATGATGTTTATAGCAAGAATCTGGCCCAGCAGTTGGCTGCTTTCTCTGCTCCCGAACTCTACCAAGCCCAGCCAGCACATCTCTCACCGATTGGACAGGGCAATGCCATGCTATTCACCCCTCAGTCTCTCAACGACGTTGACGAGGGATTTGACGAACATCAGGATTACTCTGGTTTCTCGGATGGTAGCAATGGAGCAGATTTTATCCTGTTTCCTGGCAACCGCGCCACCAAGCCAATGTTCAATGACTCCCTTTTTGAAGTCCCTAGCATGGCTGCCGGTTACTCTCAGCCCTCTTCTCAAGATCTGCTGAATGCGTTCAACCTCCCTATGGACTGGAATCCCCACGACATGAACCAGTTTCTTCCACATTAACTGAGGGAAGATGCACTCCTATAGTGGCCGTTTGACTTGGGAAAGTTCATGGTTTGATGACCCGTGTTATGATGTAATGAAGGCAAAATCTTTTTCTTTTCTTTTGGCGAGAGCGACAATGAGGCGGAGAGTCTATGAGACGAGGTTCGAGAAGTTCTAAGGAGGAACACATCCAGAATGGACCATCTCTCTATTTGTATTGATACATACGCTCAGTGTTTTACGTTTGGATTTACTTTTCACCCCCATCCTCTCTCATTTTGGTTGAGTTGAGACAGCGTTTGCCATCTTTGAAGAGACGTTTCGTGAACAGCGACAGTGCAGATGGAACCGGAATTTAGCTAGATACACCTTTAGGTAGTAATATGATATTTCTGCGCATCTCGGATTTTTATTCCAGAGCCCGACTCTCGTAGTACATTATCCATCATGTTACAAAATGAACAAATGTTGTTTGAGTGCTGCCGTCAGTTGCAGCAATGCAGAGTGGATATGATGAGACTGGTCTGTGCGCCGCGGTGGTCCACACTGAAGCTTAAAAACCCGCTTCTAACTTTTCCCCGAACCAGATATTTTCACCTCCGCCCAGGACTGAATTCTCTCTCTTTCCACCTTCTCCTCTAATAACCAACCAACCTGAGGCGATGTCTTCAGGCCGTCGTTTACTTGGAACACCTAGCCTTTGCGGGCTGGCGTGAGTTCGATCAATCCGCGCTGGTTTCTTCTTCGGCCGACCGGGCGTTGTCAATTTGCTTGCTTTCCTTCCCAGGATTGATCGAGTGTCATTTTTTTTTATGATGGGCGTTTCAACGTCATTGAACACTTGCACTTTCTGTAAGTTCATTCCGAATCAACTCCCCGAGAGAGAGAGAGAGTGAGAGAGAGAGCAACGGAGAGCAATCTTCTCTGCTATCTTGCCTTGGATTCGACAACCTCCGAAAAGGCGGATATCTGGAAAAAGCGATTCCTTACCATGATGATCTACGCAACGCCGGTTGCAACCCTCAATAAATCTTATAGGAAGAGCCGTCTGAACCAACCCTCTGGCTGCGGTGTCTAACCGACTGGTACCTTATTCTGTCTCCTCTCGATCCTTTAAGCCTGCATCGTCATATGCTGGTTGGATTTGTGGGAGGGGGCGGGGTTTGTTCGTATGCGGTTGCTCTGGATGCTCGTGGTTGAGGGCACGGTCATGCTTATACTCTGGGTTTCTGATGGGAATTCGCTTTTTCCTTTTGCTTGTCTCATCTCTCTCTCTCTGTCTCTCTTTCCATCTCTTCCAAGAGATCAAGCACACCTTGTTGATTGCTTCAAGAACATTGAATGGCATGAGACTAACATTGCTTCTACCTTGCGATTAGGCAACCCGTAACCTCGAGATGATGACCCAGGACGTTTCAGAATGTCACCAAGATGCCTGACTCTTCCGGGTAATGATCAGTCTGACTAGCCGTGTGGATTTCGATATTGTCGCGAAGACCGACCAACGTCCCGAGCCTCGTCCCGTTACCATTCCCGCTGAACGTATTTACACCATGTGGTTTGTCGGCAACTCTCGACGAGAAGAAGTCGGTCTGGACAGAATACTCCGACACTCTGCCGTCACTGTGGGATGCAAGAAGTCTTGCTCGCTAGTTCATGGTTGCACTCAGCTTACAGAGCGCTCTCTGTGAAGTTTCACGGAGTCAATCGAGCAAGCGTCAATTTGCTCCATCGGCCATATACAACTTGCCAGGCCCGTCTAGGTACTGCTGGATCCGATTGTGTTGTAGGACCCATGCATCAAATACAGGGCCAAGAGAAAGTTGCTTGATGGATTCTAACAGTTTGCGGGATGGCTGTCAGACGAATTGTTGACATGCCAAAGCACTGAGAATCTAACAAGAGTCAGTATGTTTAGCTAGTTGCGCTGCCAAGCGAGGAATGCAAAAGAAGAAGTCTATACTATCACGCTCGTTCCCTCATGATATCACGGCTTCTCCAAGTTTGAGTTTTAGGTTGTCTGAGCTGTGGGATGAGAGTCAGAAGGCCAAGATGTAAAAACGGCATGACTGAAATTACGAAATTTAAAAGACCTAAATAAATAGTCGCTACCTTTGGGAAAAGTCTGCTTTTAGAAACATGCCATCGTCCTTTTATCCCTCTATAACACTTACATCCGTCCGTCCATTACATCTCAGCTTAAACCCAAAAACGCCTCAACACAGCCATGGAGTCCCCATTTTACAGCACTACATACCTCATTTGTTTATTTGGCAAAATGGAGGTCGTAGCCGAGCCACTTCCTCCGGAGGACTTGCTCGACAGTGAGGCCGGGGTAACCATATGTCAGCGGTAAGAAGAAATACCAGCTGGCAATGACGAGCGTCAAAATCACACCCGTCGCAATCCACGCCGCCAACATGCTCTGGCCAGCGAACCGCTCGCGAGCTGTAACATGGCGTTTGGCGACAGCTTGCTTCTTACCCGCCTTGATTGCCTGGTAAGTTGCTTCGTGCTCGGCCGAATCAGCGCTGAAGATGAACTCTACGAGCGCTCCGGTTACAAGTGTTGAAGCAAGATGGGCCGGGAGATAATGATGCAGGAACAGCTGACGACCCATTACATAGAAAGGGAAGTAATGCGTGGCCCAGGCAAGGAAGAAGAAGCCTGTAGAGTTGTAGAGTCGAGAGCGAGACCCTGCAAAGAAAATTTAGTTACCACTGTCATTCTATTGTCAATACACAACGGAGTACAAAAACTTCTAAACTTACGGTGATCCAGGGCATCAACGCCACGACGGAGAGAGAATTGATCGGCCAGGACTATGCCAACGTAAACTGCCAACAGGCCGCTGGCAATCCACCAACCGACGGGGTTGCCAACGAAGTAAATTTGTTGGCGAGTGTCGTTCTGGGTCCAGAAGCTCACACCACGGAGCAGAAGCGGCCACTGCCACGGGGCCGAAGAGTACGGGTGGCTGCTGGTCAACTGGTTGTTGTGCCAGAACATCAACCTTTGCAGGTGGAACCACTTTTGAAGGAAGGGCAATGTCTTCACTTTCTTCTCCTCCCTCTGGCGACGTGGACTATCGGCAGGGATGGAGGGAATATCCTCAACGAGCCAGACATTGGAGCTAGGCGCAATCTGCTTGTTTCCATTGATTTCCTGTTGCTTGAACCCCCACTCCGGAAGTGGTGTTGTGTGAGTCCACATGGCGACCTTGCTAGGATTGTGGATCAACTTGAAGTGACTAGAAACGCTCTTGAATTCTTGGTTCTGCTTGCCGCCTTCGATGCGGACTTCGAAGAGGGTATCGGCGGCTCGGTTTCCATATGCATCCGCAATGGAAACGGTCGTGAACTCTTGGTTGGTGGGGTAGTAAGGAGAGGCAACATCGTGCGAGAGCAGGATGGTGTCCGTTCCAACATGGCGCAGTCTTACAAGATCGTGGTTTTTGACGTGGCGTCCCAGTCTCTTCTCTTCCTGTACGGCAGGGAGGATCTCCCACACATTGTTGGTATCGTTGTATGGGTAGCCCGTCACCTGCTGGCCCTGACTGGAAACACGGCCGTCGTCATATCTAAGAGGATAGCGGTCAGGGTGGCTGTGAAGATAGGCTTTCGTCTCCTTGTGCTTGATAGTCAGGGAGTCATAGTAGTCAATGGTGATTGCATTCGCAAGCATCGCATTGTCGCTGAGGGTCTCCTGGAACTCGGGGCTCATGAAATCGTCTCCGGGGCCAGATCGCGTAAGGATGGAGAAGTGGACCTGGAACCAGAAGAGATAGAAGAGGAACGGAACAATGATCAGGCCGACAGCGCGAGCTGCAAAATGCTTGCCGAAGGTTGGCAGGCTCAAAGAGCCGCCAGGTCGCTTGATATCCAAGAGATCCCACAGGTCGATGATGACGGCCGAGCCAATGGTGATAAAGGCGAACAGACCAACATATTTGGTGGAAATGTCGCACGAAAGGGCGATACCAGTCAAGAGCAGCCACTTCCACCACTTTCTTGAAAAAGGCTCGTGTCTCAGCTTGTAAAACTTGATGTAGGCGAGCAAGCTGCAGGCCATGGCAAAAACCAACGTGGCATCGAGAAGGATGAGACGTGTCTGGCCGATGTGCGCGTTGTCAAAGAGAACCAGACCAGCAGCAAGAACGCAAGCTGGAAGGCTGTATCCCGACTCCCACATGATCAAATATGTGACTGAAACCGTGAGGGCGCCGAGGATGGCGGGGAGAGACCGGAATGCGACATAAGGAACCTTGTTGGCGATGTACGAGTCGCCGATATTGTCGAAGTGGAAATGTCCATCATAGCCCACAAGCCAGCCCATAAAGGCGAAGAGAAGCTTTCCGAAGGGAGGATGGACATCGAAGAAGTAGGTCTTTTCGAGGTAGTACGAAGCGAACTGTTTTGGGCCAAAACGTGAGCGGGCTGTCCAACGCAGCAAAAAAAAACAACGGGAAGTATCGTACCTTTCCAAAGTGCACTTCATCAAAGACTACCTCGTTGGGGTGATGAATGCCCCAAAACCGACTGACAAAGGCCAGGATGGTGATGAGAACAAATCCTATCTTGTATTCACGTTCGGATCCCGAGGCCTTGGCAGCCTGGGAGGCCTTGACGAGCTTGTCGAGCTCAACATCTGAGTTGCTCGCGCTGATCCCCTCCCTCTTCCTTTTACCGGCTACGTTTCGTTGGCGCACCGTGCCTTCGTCAGGTGTCGCCATGGCGGGCGACGATACAGATCGAGGCTGAACAACAGTCAACAGTTAGCCGACGACTAGTTCAAGGGGGATTGTTGGCCAGCGGATTTCAATCGCAGTGTGGGCGAACAGTCAAGCAGTATCGTCAAAATCAACTGCGCAGTTGGTGCCGGCAGGATTGGGACATGAGAAACGATAAATGGAATTGCGCGTACTGACCAGACAGAGATAAAGCTACCAGGTAATGGCAAGTTGCCCGGGATGAAATCGACAGAATATTTAGAAAAACGCGCGGCCACAAAGGGAAAAAAAGTAAAGTTAAGGAAGGCAAAATGAGCGTTGTGAATCAAGAAAGATCACCTGAAAGGTGTATCCGTAGAAGAGAACAAAAACTCGGGATGATCGAATGTTGGAAGGTTCGATGTGGCCTCGGACAGCTGAAAATTGATGGCCGGCGTTGTTGCCCCTATTTCCCTGGCGCCAAGCCGTCCCGTAACTGAGCCTCGTTAGGGTCTCCATCCCAGGCAAGGAGGACAGTTGTCAAAGTCCCGGGGAAGCTGCAAGGGAGGTGCACACACCGTCAGGTGATCCAAGCTCCTGTCTCCTTTCTCTGATTAGTCTGATAAGATCAAAAATCAACATAATTAAAGGGAGGGACATGTCCACTGTATATCCCTTCGAGCTCCCTTTATAACTGTTTTCTTCTACCAGTCCGTCATCGGGTTACAATTCTGGTAGTCTGATAATATGGCAAATTGACTGCAATGTTTGCCGAGCATTCCCTACCCGGGTACCTGTCCCCAGGCTGAATTATAGTTTTGCCATGCTACCCCGTCATGTCATGTACGAAACAGTGGAATATCCATCAGCCTCAGACAAAACCTGCAGGCGACTTCCAGGTCATGATACTTTAAATGTTCTTTCCGTTTCTTCTCGCCTCCTCACGACTCCTGAACTCCATCTCACATCCATGTTGCTTAAGGCCCGAACCCACCAACAGAATCCACGCGGAACGGTCCGGTGGTGTAGTTGGATTATCACATCGTTCTTATAGTTGAGATTCACAACCTCATCATATGCGAAGGTCCTGGGTTCAAGCCCCAGTCGGACCACACTCTCTCTCTCCGTTTTAACAGACGTTAGAAGGCCTCCTTTTTGGATGTCGTCATCGACGGCGTCAGTCTACAAGAGTGGGGCCACCAAAATACACTTCTCATCTTTTTGCATATAGTCATATACATGTATCAGCAGTATAAGCTGGGAAGGCTTGTTGTTGAACAACTTCAATTGTACGCCGAGGAGCCACATATCTTTCGATAGCAGCTCTACTACTACATAGCATTGCCTGAGGCTGGGCCTCCCGGGAAGCTTGTGCAGTACCATGGGTTCATAATGGTAACAACATACGCTGTATGTACGTAAAAGTACTCCGGAAACTATAGTCCCTGCGGATCATGGTTGACCCCGCAGCCCTGTGAGTGAGTGAGAGGGGGGTTCACTTCAGCATCATCCACCGCGGGGCATCCGAAGACGGAGCGACTTGCACTGTTACTACAAAGCTACTTTCAACTTCAATTCCAAGCCATCCTTGACCACCTTTCTATGTTCGCTATTAGACGTCAAGCCCTGCCAATTCTTCTTCGACCTCCAGTCCTCTCATTGTACAGGCCGGCGCTCTCGAAAGTCACAATCCGCAATCACCACGACAAGATGTCTGCCACCCCCGTTTACACCGACAAGGCCGCTCAGCGTATGTAATGTAGACCCTCGGAGAGGTTCAAGACCCTGTGATTCCCTACGGGCCGATTGATAGGAAGCTGCACTTACTGACATGCTCAATGGACAACAGCTGCCGGCCCATATGTATGTTTTCCCATCATCTCTATCCCCCAAATCGTGACTAACAGGAATACACAGTCGCAAGCCATCAAGACCCCCACCGCCATCTACTGCTCCGGCCAGATTCCTTGGGATCGCCATGGCAACCTCGTTGAGGGCACCATCCAGGAGAAGACGGCTGCCTGCATTTCCAGCTTGAAGGTTGTCCTGGAGGAGGCTGGGTCCTCGATCGAGAAGGTCGTCAAGGTCAACGTCTTCCTGACCGATATGGCCAACTTTGCTGTAAGTCAGAGGGCAATCTTTGAGCACCCGGTATACATGAAGACTATTGCTAAAATTTCGCCTCTCTTTTCCCACGCTCAAAGAGCATGAACGAGGAGTATGCCAAGTGGTTCACCCACAAGCCTGCCCGGAGCTGTGTGGCTGTCAAGCAGCTCCCCAAGGGCGTGGATGTCGAGATTGAGTGCATCGCTCTCCCATGACTAGATGGACCACAGCAAGAAAAGTCGGCAAAGCTATAGATCTCAGGCTAGACCGGCTGGCTTTTGGCAGCCAGCTAAGACTCTAGGTTCAAAAAAGGAAATATTTTGAATGATGCTAGCGGACAAGAGTTGCAAATACAAAAGTCTTACCGTGGTTTTTTGAGGTGCCTACGGCCAGTATTGTCGGGTTTCACACCCAGCCAACCAGAGATGATATTCTTCCTCACCCAAGAATCCATTGCTTGGAGTTTTCAGGTAGGTACGATTGGGCTGGATGTTAGGATCACCCACTACCAGAACCGATGACCTTGTCATACTCCCTACAAGCAAACACTGCCACTTGCATCAAATTTTCAAATTTCTGCTTTGCTTATAAAGAATCATAAAATTTTCATAAATATCGAGACTGTTGGGCTTGAGGTGGAAGGGGCCAAGTGGGTTGGTGACGTCAGCACCTCTGTTCCAATCATATCGCATCCGGTCCGAACAAACCGACAAACACGCGTTGAACGAAAGAGGGCTCAGCGAATGAATTCGTTAATATTCTTCTGTTCTAGAGGGGTTCATCGATGAAAAACATCAACAACGAAGACGGTTTTACTCAGTCTACTATGGCACCGCAAGTCCGGCCCCCGGTGAGGGTAACAGATGGCCATGTCGGCTTCGTTCGGATGATTTACTTCAAGATACACAATGTAAGTCAGCCTGAGTTGAGTCAGTTCATAATCATACCAACTCAGCTCAAAAAGGCGAGGCCGAGGGGGATTGAGTGAGATAACCCACCAGTTCATCTCATCTCGCCGTTCTGCATACATCAATCGTTCATCTGGCTATCAGGGGCGGGACCCTTCTCCAAATACTGACTGACACGCACACACACAGATGATCATGACACCTCTGATAATGATATCCTTCCTGGTCTCTCTCGCCATAATAGACCTAAAATACTCCATCAGGCGGTCTTCGTTTCACGGGGATCCATCACCACCAGCATCGTCGTCGTCATCATCATCGGGAACGAACCACACTCAGCAGACCACGAGCTGGGTTCCTTCCTGGTTAGAAAGACAGCTCTGCAAATTCAGGCCGTACCGATACATCGTGGGATGTCCGCCGTGTGAGGTTAGAAAACGAAACGACTCGGAGCATCACCAACACGAACCTGAGCAATGGAACGGGATATGGGGGACTAGTTTCTACCGCACGAAACAGCGCACGCTGATGAAGATGGAAGCAGCGGACGCTTTTGAGATTAGGACCAAGACGCTTGCCGCTCTTGTGGTCTTGAGTCTCTTTCTGTTATGGTGTACCTGGCGGCTCCTCAGCTGGGTGGTGTGTTTCATTTGGTCGATGTTATAGCAGGCACATTTCACAGGATGGGCTACGATTACGAAAGTCACGAACGTTACGATGGCATTATGGCTTTATTTTATCATTGTTATTATTTATATGTATCCTACGTCAAGGCTCGGTCGTTTTTGGCTGCTGTTGGTCTATCTTCGGATCCTGGTCCCTCCGCCAGGTGAAATGCAGAGCCGTATGACCCTTTCCCCAGTGCGATTCCCACTGCTCACCCGTCTGAACAAAGCCTTCATTCTCATACAGCCTGATAGCAGGGGCCAACATACGCATCGTCGTCAGTCTGCACTCGCGAAACCCACTTTCACGCACAAACTTCATGGCTTCCGATACCATTCTCTTGCCCAAGCCCATGCCCCTGACGGAATCATCGAGGATGAAGGCTCGGATCTTGGCAACCCCTTCCTCGCCCGAACACTCCCCGTCGACGTATATCACCCCCTCGATGCGCTCCCGTGCTGGTTTCCCTGGCGTCGGTGGTGATATCGTGCGTACCACTGACCAAGCCTGGTTCAGGGGGTTATCAAGTCTCTTGATGAGATCGGCAATACCTGCCCCTAGGTCTGATTCGAACTCTGGACCCCATTGTACGAGGTCCCAGTAATAAGTCGAGTTCATTTCTAGGGTACGCCCCAGCAGCCCGGGGATATATCCAGTGACGATCCTCACAGCTGGTTTCGTCGGCGGTGGGAAGATTGGACTGGCGAGTTCCCGGACTGGACTTGCAATGGGTGTGAGTTCGGGAGTCGGGTTTGCCTCGGCCAGTCGGGAGGCTTCGAGAGCTGTTGCGTAGAGACCTAGGGCCGTGGTGATGTCGGTGCCAAAGGTTGGATGAGCTACTTGGAGCGCTTTGGCGATCTGGTTCTGGGCGTAGGCGTTAACGTCGCTTAGGGTCTCCTTTCCAATTGAAGTGAGGATGAAGAGGCCCTCGTGGTCTTCCTTGTGGCCTTCTTTAGGTCTACTGTTTGGTACTATTGTGATATATCCACCTCTTATGAGCTCGGCTATAACGGCCCCGAGGTCGTGCGGCGTAACTTGGAGCTCGGTGCAGAGCTCCGAGAAGGCACAGGGGCTGCTGCAGTTGTCTATCTCGATCAGGCAGTGGACTGCCAGGTGCGAGAGGGCCATTCCGGGGAGGCTGGGACGCAGGAAGCCCCATTCTCGGACGAGCTTTCTGGATGCGGTCCGGAGGGAGGTGATGAGATCTGCCATGGTGAAGTTTCGATTTTCGCCCAAATTGTTTCTCTGGAAGTTTGGATTCCCAATTTGTTGATATCTTGCCCACTTTGTAAGTACCGGTGACCAAGTAAATGGGTTTGGTGGCAGTTTCCACGATCACCGGTAATGGGGGAGGCCGTCTATGCGTAAAGTGATGCTGCTCATCGAGGTATGAGTCAACAGAGGAGGGATGCGGAGGAAGAAATGATCCCCCAAAAGCACCTCCTTTTCTTTTGAACTGGGTTGCCTTCCTTGATCCCATCCCCGCCCCCGCCGGTGTCTGCGGGAGGGCGTGTCTGCCCTATACCATTTACGTACATGTTGGCACCGGAATACGGATTGCCGATCTCGGGGGACCAATCACTACCGCCAGGATCCATCCACGGATGTGAAAAGACCGGATCGGCGAAATTCGGTCGCGGGCAAAACACGCATCTCTATCATGACCTGTGCGTTCGTTCCATGTATGTTCGGATTTTTTTGTTACGCCTACCAACATGAGGCACCTGAGTATCAGGCGAGAAGCAAGAGTTTTACTGAACGGGGCGTTTCTCAAAAAGCAGCCCGGGAACTCCTTCCGTGACCGGCACGGCCACTGACTCGCCGATCAATGCGGATGGGCCACTGTGGTAACTGCGAGGCTCACGACTCTCGAAAGTCTCTGCGACAACAACAAGGAAGAGAGACAGATTATGTCGATTTTTGGGAATAACACTACTATTATGAACAATGCTTTAGCTGGTCTGGAGTGTATTCTCTGCTTGGTGATTTCTTTATCTCTCTATTTTTTAAGACAATAAGTCTCTGGTGCCCCCTCGGTGGTAGGACGGTCTACCAGTCGTTTTGGTTCAACAATGGCAATCGTCGTGCTTGATATAGAGCGCGGTTGGATAACATCAGCTTCTCATTCCTCATGGGCAGTTGGTTCCTTTGCTCGCAGGATGAATGGTAATATCTCTGACCTAGGACATATCATCACTCTCCAGGCTGCCTAAGAGCTAGGTGCTCTCGATTGAGTCTTGGTTCAACAAAGTGCGTACGGTGAAAGGTTCCATAATCTACAAAAGTTTGATATAGTTCTGTCGGAAGGCAACCTGGGAGCTGGCTGGCTTACAAGAGTATTATTCCAGGTTGGCGATATGATATTCCGGCTATAGTTCGAACTGCCAATTTTCATGACGATTTGCTCAGTACTTCTCTCCTCTTACAGAAATGAAATGGGCCGGGCAAGAATGGCCTCCACGCTCATGAGTAAAAGCAAGGCATATCTATCCCTCCCTTCCACAATAAGGACCGGAGTGAACCGGAGCGGTGATCGGTGCCAGGAAAGATAGAAACAGGGATTACATGATTCGTCATCACTATCATCGTCCAGGATGGGGCATTGACCGGTTGGCAGGGAGAGGGCTAGATGGAGCACACGGAGCACACGGAGCATACAACATATGATGCAACACGACCTCGGAGAGATTTTGAAGCCCTTCGAACAAAATCACCGAGAGTCTCTGCGGTCCCGAGTGTCTGGATGCAAGGTGGTGAGTGATTCTTTGCTTTTTGTATAGTTCTTCTGGTCACCTCTGTCGTTCGTTTGCCTCTTGTACGTCCCTGGTTTGGCATGTGAGCTTCCCGGCATGAAACATCCAGGATACTTGTTCAACAGGTCAATATCTAACCTAAACCGTATCAGGAGCCAGGAGATCGAAGTACGTTTTCAACGCGGAGGGCTGACTTCTATAGCATAACGACATATCAATGCCTTCCTCTTTCTCAGACCAGGTTCAGATCAAGTTTCTTGTATTACATATACATGTCTCGCCTTGGCCTCGCCCTACCGCTCTCGGGTGCTGCTCAACTTGTTTCCTTGTGCTTGGTATTATATATTAAAGAAGCGGTAACCGGAACGGGAAGCAGGGATCGGATGGGATAGGGATGATACACTGCCTACACTTAAACTTGGTGCTGCAAGGCCGATATAGTCAAGGGAGGTTAATAAGAACAATGCCCTTGAAACATGAAACAAACGGCCAGTGCACCACCACTACCACCACACCGACGACCATGGGGCCGCATCTTGGAGAAACTACCAAGGTAGCCATGAACAGGAGGGGGAGGGGAAAGAGGATGATGTTCTCGCACAGCATATTCTGCGCATACGTCGATGAACGGGCCATGTAAAATACTCCACGGTTAGTGGTCAGCCTGCACTTCATAACAAGAGTAGAGGCATACTTGTAAAATGAGGCCACTTGAATCGCCATGACCCCTTTCAAGCAGTCATATCAACTTCATGTGACTTTGCCCGGTAGGAGAACAAGGCTGTTTCAGACCTGGTATACTAGCAGACTAATAATTAGCATAACAAATTTCCGAGGATAGTTGGTCAGTCAGTCAGGTGTGCGGTAAGATGGTTAGATGCCCGGAGTCAGGTAGAGGGCAAGGCAAGGCAAGGACGCGAGTAAGATGGCAATGCGCGCGGCACGGCACGGCATAAGGCGGGCGATGGTCGTCTCGGGTTCTTACTCTCCGCCGCTACCACCGCCGCTGCCGCCATCGTCCTCAAACAAACAAGAAAGCAATGAGCTCCGTTGTTGGGCCATGACTTGCCCGCAGTGTCATTTCCCTCGATGTGCCGACATGTACATGAACTGAGTTGGTAGTTCGTCAGTGCGAGTCTCCCTTGATGGAAAAAGAGGGAGAGAGCATGTGAGGAAAAGAACCCGTCGCAGAGTCAACACCGTGTTGAAGTAGTGTACGCCCCGAGAAGACCGGTGATGCTATGACCCGCCAATCCCATCCCGTCTTGTCTCGCGCTATATCTTATCGGGACCGGGGCAGATTACTCTGCAAGCAGCTTCCTGGGAGGAGAGAAAAAGAGGGTCAAGCCACCAAAGGGCCTGCGCAGGCTCAAGTTGTGTGATGCACGCACTGATATATCATGTGCGAAATGCAAGTGTACTGCATGGATGGGTGCTCCATAAACCATGCCGTACATGTCTGAGATTAAGATAGTATTCGAGAGATAGGCTGTCGTGCTGTCTTGGTTCTTCTGGAGAACAAAATATGAAAAGAAACGAGGGGGAGGAAGAAAAACAAGCGTGATGTTGTGCAGCAGCAGCAGCAGCAGCTCCTCCCTTGCTTGCCTTCTTACCATCCTACCCACGGTCCCGCCTCCCCAGGACTTTCCCGTCCCCAGCCGCAACTTGCCTATCCGCAGTCTTGAATCCACCCCCAGAATTTCAGGAAGCCGAGACACTCGGGTTTGTTTCGGCTGGCGGTAGCGTCTGTGGATGCTAGATAACCTTTGATCGGCAGTAGTGAACTCGATCATGGGACCCCTACACGGACGATAAACCCCGATAGCAGGTCTACGGCTCGGTGAGTTTCTCGGTGAGCCGACCATGGTCAGCTGGAGGTTCTGTGGTGATAGTCACTATGAAAGGCCCTTCAAATGAAGTAAAGTCCTGATTCACATGCATGGGAAAGCGGTAGTAATGAGGAACTGGCTAACTTTCTCTTTAATTTATCAAATAAGGTTATTGTGATGATGAGATATGAAAACCAAAAAAAGATCCCCAGCTGCACAGCACAGTCAAACAATGACTCTCTGCGTGCGTAGCTGAAGGGGGAAAAGGAGGGAATAGAGAGCCGGTCTGGGCTCTCGTCCCGTCTAGGATATCATAGAAAGGAAGAAAAAGTGACAACAAATTAAAGCGATAGTGAGGGCACGACCCACTCCTAGTCCTGTGCACCTAGGAATCTGGCACCAGTAATGTAAACATCCAACCTTCCAAGTGACCACCGTGAAACGCCACAGCCGTCAAAGTTCAGGCCAACCGCAGCCCGCATTTCCCCAGAATCCAATGTCAGAACCAAACGCAGCTAGAGTGGCATAACGTTGAATGCAATGCGATGCATGGATAAGTGTAAAGAAAAGAAGAAAGAAGCCATCCATGGCAGCCAGTAGAAGAGAACTCGAAAACAAAGACGGAATGGACATGATCATCTCCAAGTCCCATGAAGTTTGCTTCTCCGACTACTCCTCTTGATCCCCACATCCCCATTGATCATCAGACTCTTCCACCTCCTCCCGACGCTGTTACGATCCTTCCCAAGGCTCCGTGCACAGTCTTGCCAGTCTGACTTGGTCAGTTTGAGCTTCTCGAGCACCAGCTCTACTAAAATTCGGTCCTCCTCTGTGCTCCATGTCTCTCCGTCTACCTCCACGACGAAGTCATCGTCGTTACTTTCCAGCCGACTGCTGCCCTGGTTGTTTTCTAGCGCGTTCGTGATGTGAAGACCGTGATAATCTGAGCGCTCCAAGCCAAGGGGAATGATCTCGGGGGCGATGCGCGCCCTCTTGGGAGTCTGCGGTCTTGAGTGTTGCTGTACCAATGTTTCCTGTGTCTCATTCCCTTCTTGGAGATCCGCATCCAGCTCGCTGTCTTCATCGTCCCGGCACTTCTCATCATCAATCGCACGGCGCCGCTTGTTGGGTCCTCGGGGTGGCGCTGAGCGCTTAACTATGCGCTTCCGTCGCGGCGCGAGATCGCCGCCACCGGGAGCTAATGTTGACTGCGCATCTGTCTTGCGCGAGCGCAGTCGCAGCCTCATTGGCGATGGTGCATGTTCCATTGGTGGAGTGGGCTGCTGCGCGTGCGACGATGCGGGAGGCGTGATGGGTTCCGATGCGATCGCATGGATTGGCGCCGGAGATGCGAGGAGTGACTGAAGCGAGCGACATGTTGAGAAAATGTTACCGATGGCATTTTGAGGTGATAGCTGAGGAGGACTGGCAGGCGGAGATGCGAAGAGAGCGGTTTGAAGGCGAGTAAGCGGAGGTTGCGACGCGTCGCAAGACAAGGCCGAGGGGAGCAACATGATTTGCTTATTTATTTTTTCGTGCGACGGGGTGTAGTAGATTCCAAACGGTACAATGAAGCTGAAGAGGTTGATAGAAGCAGAATGATCTTTTAAATGTGTTGTTCTAGGGGTCTTTGGCCTGCGACTGGGTAGATGCGAGAGGCCGGAACTGGCGAAAGTTTGCGACAGAAAAGGAATGCGCTCTGCGTCGCACAACGCTGAGAACGTTGCGCGCCTGGACAAAACAGGTCTCTCTACAATCGCACAAGGTTCCAAGTCGTAGTGTTGAAATAAGGTGTACAGAATAGACAATTGTTATCGAGTTGCCTTATTGGTTCGGTGAGAAGCGTTGATATGGGCAGAGTGTCGAGAATGTGAGTCGAAGGTGAGCAGAGGTGGGTGGGTGGTGAAGAACCGTGGAGAGAAAGAGCTTGCTGGGAACGCCCGAACTAGAACTGCTTGGCCCGGGAATAGGGACCTCTAAAAGAGCGCGAGGAATAATGGGCTGTATTAAGTGGGAACGGTCGACAGGGGCAGATGCTGGCCTGCTGGATTTAAAGTGGGCCACATGACGAGAGGAGCAGGGGACAAACGTCTGCCAGGACGGATCTGACCAATCAAGGAAATGGAGGCTTTGCTGCAAGTGCCCCTGGAGTTGCAGTGGATGCAAGCCCTCATGCAAGCACTTGGGAAGTTCGACGAAAATGAGGGTGCTCTCTCAGTCATCAATTCACAGCAGCGACACTCTCACAAGGGGTGAAAGAGGCGGTTGGTTAGAGCTCTCGAGCACAGCACACAACACGAAGCGACCGTGGAACACAGTTGTATGGAATGACTTCTAAACGAGTGTATGAACGCTGTGCAAGCTTACTTCATTCTGTCCAGCACATCACGTTTTTATTAATCCGCGCAGCTTGGAGTTGCACCTGAGCATGGAGCGCTCCAACAACAGAAAGATCAACGCCGTGAGGTAATTTGCTCCATTAGCAATAGTCTCCGGTCTCTCACCTCACCTCACCTCCCTCTGAAGAGATCAACCCGGGGAAAACGCCCTCGGTCTCTCCCTCAGATCTGAGGGGAAAGAGTCTCGGGTATCTTCTGATGTTCCTCCGGCTCGCTCGGATCACGGGTAATATGCCACTGTTGTAAAAGACACTGAGCCGGGTTTTTTCTCCTTGACGCCCAGGAGATAATCATAGAAACGGTGGCGCTGGGCTGAACAGTCGACGTCGTTTACCCGGAGAGCGTTCTGATTGCAATTTATCGCAATTATATGGGGTCAATAACTGCCCTTCTTACCAATTGTGATACAGAACTGGTAGCTACTAGCTACCTAAAGTGTCTCCTTAATCGGACAAAGAACAGATCACTTGTATTTCAAGAGCCCACAATCGATCGACCATAGAAGGGAAGAATAACGAGTGAATCGATAATGATGCCTGTCGTTGACGAGATAAACCGGAAGCCAGGACCGGCCCATCTGATTTCCTGGCTGATATCTCCACTGTGTGGATAGAAGCATCGTCATGATCCGCGCACTGCCGACAGGCTCATACACCCTCTTGGGATACACACCCACGGCGATGAGTTGTTGTGTAATTTAACCACATGCACATGATGTGCTGCCACCACCACCATAAAATCCGGGTGGTTCATGATTCTCGCTTCAGCAACATCGACTACGCAACGGTGTGAGTGGAGACATGGTCTGCTGCTTCGAAAGTTCACGATGTGAGGGCATACACTATCCGCAGTTTTGAACACGCCCCTATCTTGCTGTCCAAGCCCACGATAACTTTGCCAATTCTCCCTCTCCTTAACTCCCTGGCAAGGTCGGTCCGCAAGTCTTCAGGACAATTTGAGCCGACGCTGTAGGCGATCTCAGGGAGGTGAGTGTCTTGCAAGCCCCACGAGCAGATTCGTCGACCCCTCCCGAGAGCAAACTCGAGATAAGGGTCCAAGTCTTGGGTTGCCCCAAGACGGGGAAGACGTTGCAGGCCGCAACTGTCAGGATAGAGTACCTCTAGCGTTCTCACCAATTTCACTTCAGTGGCTTGTGTGGTAGGCGATTGTAACGGCCTGACCATAAATCCCCGGTTCGGAAGGCACCCTCATGCTTCGCATCCATCCGTGAGATATGGATATACGGATAGTTACGGCTCCATAAGTTTCCCCAAAGCCTGGGGCGGTGGCTGTTGAGTGACTCAGAAGAGTTGAGGGGCGTGCAACGGGGCAGAAGGCGGGGAAGTCTGAAGAAACGCGACAAACGCCAAAGTGACGCGAGGCAGTCGCGAAAGAGTTAAATTACTCGGGCGAATTGCCCAATCAAAAGCAATGCTGCTGGAGGGGTGAAGTGAGAGCTGATTGGTTGCTCGCCCCACCGTTCTCCCTGACCCTTGTCACTTCTCTGGCAAGTTTTGAAAAACGCACCCCTGCGTGCGCTATGATCATTTACTGGCCCCGAGAGTCTTCCGAACATGGCACCCCGGACGGCATGTGCTTGGTACGTACCGGTCCCTGCTGGACGTCTTTCCAAACGCCCAGAAAAGTCAGGACGCCTTGAATGCCTAAATTGACCTCCCACTTGACCAACTGTGGTCAGCTCTCATCAGTTGGTGCCAGATGGATCCGAACGACTTGCGACGGACGGTGGCAGTTGGTGGTCAAGTCCGACGGACTGGCGGCAAGTGCGAAGATCCAACGGCACTCGTCGAGTCGTGCCTGTCACGTCCTTCCATCACTTCCTACCCCGTAGGCCTACTCCTTTCTTTTCATCTATTGTGGCTGCTTGAAAGTGGCAGGACAACCATCCATGACCCGAGGTCTGAATGGATCTCCACACCTTCCTAGGCTTTGTTCCGTACCTTCAGCAGCCTGGGTGATATTAAGATATCAGTTGACTATCTTTGCTCAGTCTTTGAAGAAGGAACTTAGCCGTCAGTCATGTGGGCCTGATCTGTACCCCGTCACAATAATTACTTCTCGACAAGGCAGCTGCCTCACGTCTTCGAGATCGGCTGTCAGACTTGGAAAGTGCAAGTGCACAAACCAAGGGGGAAGCAGGGCCGGGGACCTACCCAAGATCCTAAACAGAACCGTTGTGCTTTCCAGACGATTCCGCTTTCCTTGAGGGAAACTACAGACCTATTTTTCCGGGTTACCAGAACTCTGTTTTCTTGAAAACAAAACACGAGCAAGACACACAAGTTGACGCATCGTCTCTTCCTTTTCTGGTCCCAGTCTCCTCGGAAGCTCAGGGATCGTACTATCATATCCAACCCGGAAGCCACTATCATACATCCTCAGGCTATCAGCTGCTACCGTATTCGCTGCTGAAGAACCGGCCCAGCAATGGGTTTCATCACGTTGGATTATGGTCTACTCTGCCCAACTCAGATAGCATCACCGATAAAACGGGTGGCTATCGAAAAGGTGGGTCGAGGATATCTAGTCCTTACTCGAATTCTTACTTCGGGATTGGTTTGTCGTGTTGAGGGTCTACTTCTCAATTATGAAGCCTTCTCACGGTGTATCTTTTCATATTCCCTCTGGAGGGCCGAGTGGGTCATTTGGCCTCCGGCAAGACGTGAGCGGCGAGCAGCGGCGAGGAGGGAAACCAAAAGTCGATAAAGAGGTCTTCAACCAAGCTTTTCTGCTTATCTCCGGGTCCTTCCCTAGTAGGAGTTCTTGTCGGAAACGTTCCCGTGCCTGTCTGTTTACACAAACATGGAGTCGAAAATCTAGCTAAACATTTCCATCCCAAAATGGCAAATGTTTTCCAGTTCAATTCATCAGAGATCGTCTGAACGAATCGATCATGAGCCCTCAACGCCCAAACCACCACGAGAACTCCATGACTCTTCGACTCTCATCCGATCTCAATGTGGGCACACTCGAGCTGCATCGATCATTCACCTTCCTGGCTAATTCATCCAACGAGCGGGCACTCCCCTCTCTCAGCTCCGTATGTGCCCGACCTCCCACATCCTCCTTCGCGCCGAATTACTTATCTGGATTCTTCTTGACAACCGATTCTCTCTTCGCGTTCGCTGGATAACTGCAATCAAACTTGGGCCCTTCGCCTCGATCAACAGTTGCCGCGGCAAACCCGGTGTACGAAATTTGCCTGCCCGTGGCGACAGAGAACTGGAAACAGTCACTCGATCAAAAACGACAGAAATGGACCAAAGCGGTCCGCAGAGTCGCTACGCTGGTGTCGGTAAGATTGCAAATATGTTTCCCTACAAGCCTGTGGAAATCAGGCATCTCAATATAGCAGAACTGACGTGCGGCAACAAATCAATAGCTACAAGCCGCGCTGGGGAAAGCATCCAAGGTACGACGGGCCATTCTTATGGTGACTCCCTCCGAGACAATCACGGCGGCCTCTTGAGTTCCGGCGACGATGGTCGCACTCATCGGGACTGGATCGAAAAGCCCGGAAGAATCAAGAAGTGCGATTTCTGTGAGGGTCGATCTACTGGAATCATCCATCAGTGCTCTAAATGCCCGGTCCTGATCTGTCAGGATTGTGCCATGAACGGCCGGTGGAAGGGAGACATAACACACCATGTTGACGCTCAAGCGCTTAACTGGGAGTACCCAACGAACAAGAAGGCCAACAATTGCTTTACAGGAATTCAACCGATCCGCCGTAGCCGATCGAAAAGTGTCGCGCCAGACGCCGGAGGAAGTGCGCCGGGGAGCGATAATGCCAATAAGACCACCGGCTCTGGCCCAAAGCGCAAGGTTCACTTTGCAAATGACGAGGACGGCCAAAACAATCCCGAGTCGGTTGCTCAGAAGCGACAAAGAAAAGCACAATCTCCAACTTCTTCGGCCTCTTCTAAACAAGGTCACGCTAGCTCCAACCCCGAGCTGCACGCGGCCCATGAGGACACTAGATCTTTGGGGAAATCTCCTGAGCATGTTCCACCGAGCGACGAGAATCATGCTTGCCCTACCTCTAGCTCGTTGACCCTTCAACAGTCGCCTTCGCCCAAAGAGCTCACCTCTCATGTCGGTCACTTCACGGCTGCCGCAGGTAGGTCATCCGTCCGGGCCTCGGCTGCTATGGCGATGCATCGTATGAGTACACCTGGTCGACGTTTTCAGGAAAATATACGCGATCTTGAGGACAAGAAGGATAAAACCGCCGTTGAAAGCAAGAACCACCTGGCTGGTCCCACTCGGGCTCAACGTTCCCAACGTGTTCCGTCTGGCTCTGGACCTCGGCTAGGATCGCTTGAGATTACGAATAAGCGTATCAAGGCAGAACCCAGTTTTCCCATGCAACGACAGCCTCCCTATAACGGTCCTTTCTCCTCCCGAAAGCGTGAACAGCAGGTCATGGGTGTCTATAACGAAATGTTTGAAACCGATGGTTACTGCCCATTCCATCTCGACATCACAGACCTCCCTCGCAACGCAGAACAGGATGTTATGGCTGGCCTCGCGCATCACGAACCTCCACTTCCAGGCTTACCTGTCAGAAATAGAAACCTTTGGCAAATTAAAACTGAATCAGCGAGCCCACCGGAACATGCATTGTATCACAAGCAAGTCCAGGACTACATGATGACAGGAGGCTACTTCGATTCTACAAGAACGCTACCCCCTCAGCCCCCCAACTACGCCGAGGATTCCTTCCACAATTATCCTGCAGGGCTCGCATACGTTCCCACGTTGCGCACTACTCCCATTTGGTCACCCATGAACGATCTCAGTCCCGAGGAGCTCCGCATTATGCATGACGACTGCTGTCTCAGGGACAGAATTGCCGCTGCATGGCAGAGCGACCCCGTCGTTTTGCGAGTTCGCGAGTTTGGCATCCAGGCGTTCAACTTGACCAATTGGGTTGGCACTGGAGGTGGTCCGGGTGACTACGAGGCCTTGAAGTTGTTGTGGGAGGTTGCGTTGGTCCGCATGGGACGTGTGGTCCTCTACTCGGCTCCGCAGACAAAAAAGTGGTTCGTTGATGAGCTGAAAAGGGGATTCTTTAAGGAAGACCCTGAGGCTACCAATATTGAAAATGATGGGGAGCGCGTGACCCTGGGAGAAGTAAAGAAGGAAGTGAAGCAGGAAGTAAAGGAAGCTGTCAGCCCGTTTGCTGGTGTTCCAGGTGGTCATCTTGATGCGGACAAAGCTGCTGGGGAGGACAACGAGTACAAGGATGAAAAGGAGGATGAGACAGAGGCAGAAAGCGGCGACTATGACGACAATCGTGATAGTGACTATAATCCGTCCATGGACATGTAAGAACAGGGGGAACGAAAGGAATCAAAATTGGCGGCCGAAGGTGGAGGGGCAGTGCAGCAAAAAGAGGAACGCTTGATCTCGCTGATTTGACCCATCCGGGAGTTCTGTCCTAGTTTGGCGAGCGGTGGTATTGTTGTTATGGGAGACGAGTTGACCGACCTGAGAGGAGGTTGGTGATTTGTTTGTTGGCATGGGATAATGACTGGAACTTTCGGGAGGTTGAGATCGACGCTTCTCTTTGTCGTTTGCATTCATATCAGGACAGCTTGGGGAACTCATTTGCTGGAGTTCTGGGCATCTCGGAGGACGCATCGTCTGAGGGCATTCGGGCGTTCTCATTTGGGCATCGGACTGCCCGGTGCATGGCGGGCGGCATTCTACCCATCGAACTCATAAATAGCACAAGGCAGAGACCAGCCTTCCTTGTATTCTACCCGTATGTAGTATCAAGCATAGACTGTAGATCATCATGTCACTTGGGATTGACAATGTGATCTGCTCTTCTCCAGAGGTGATCTCGAAGTGACGGCTGAGAGGTGGAGAGCATTGTTCTGTGTCATACCTAATGGATTTTATTTTCCATTACAGCTCGATCCGATTTGGAATCCAGATCTCTCCTGGCAATTGGAACACCATCTCAAGACCCCCTGACGTAGTATACCTCGAATGCTTTTAAACTTTGTTGTCAGGGACTGGGATGTGGTCACTTCCCAATCCGGCGAAATTGGCGCCTTTCTGCGAACATTATTGGTCAATCCCCAAAACCTTCACCATGTAAGTCAAGGGACCTGGGATTCATACGGATACAAAACAGAGATCACTGGATATAATTAATACAAGTTTTTTGTTATTTAGGGAGTGGTTTTTTTAGGTAGTAAATCTCGGGGTACTATTTGATAAGAACCATTGTCTCGCCTGACTGCTTCATGATCAACACTCAAAGCGCAAAACCCATGCTGGCCGCCTCTTTGGAGCCTCTTTTGGATACTGGAAACGACGAGATAACCTTGCTGAATAAGAAGTTGTCCTTGTCTAGCGATTCCACCAGAATTTGTTGTCCACCAACAGCCGGGCGATGCCCCGATACATGAGCCATATCCCCATGGACGCTTAACCGTTCACAATGTTGCCACCGTTGCAGTGGATTGTCTGTCCACTGATGCAGGAGCTATCAGCCGAGGCCAAGAACACCACACATGTCGCAATCTCGCTGGGCTGTGCTGGCCGGCCCATGGGACTGGTGAACTGCTTCTGTGCCTTGTCCGTCATGGTCGATGGGATCAGAGGTGTCCAGACTGGTCCTGGAGCAATAGCGTTGACGCGGATTCCCTTGCCGACTTGCTGGTTGCTCAAGCCACGTGTGAAAGAGATGATGGCTCCCTTCGTGGACGTGTAGTCGAGAAGATCAGGGCGTCCGATGTAGGCGTTGATGCTTGCATTGTTGATAATGGTCGCACCACGCTTCATGTGAGGTAGAGCGTATTTGGCGAGGTAAAAGAAGGGGTGGATATTGGTATTGAATGTGTGAACCCATTGTTCCCTGTTCTGTGTCAGCATTGGGAGCCATCGACGGTGCTGGATAAGTATACTTACTCAGACAGGTCTTTGATATCTTCAATCATGTTCTGGTATGCCGCATTGTTGAACAAGATGTCGATCTTGCCATTGAAGACCTTGACGGCCTCGTCAATCACCTTCTTGCAGTTGGCTCTGTCTGTAAGATCTGTTGCCACCAAGAAGCACTTCTGGCCGTAATCCTCGACGCGTTTCTTGGTCTCCTGAGCATCCTTCTCCTCTTCCGGGAGATAGGCGATCAGTGAGCTGGCGCCCTCCATGGCAAAGAGTATGGCTGTGGCCCGGCCGATTCCCGAGTCACCACCTGTGATGATGGCATTCTTTCCCTGAAGCTTGCCTGCGGCCTTGTACTTTTGGCTTTTACCATCATCTGTGGGTAGCTCGTCAAACAGAGGCTTTGGGTTCGGCATGTCAGTCTCCTTGCCGGGAAACTTCTGGTGCGTGACCGGAATTTCATGGCCTGAGGTGGACACTTGATCAGAAAAGGTGTCACTGAAGCACACTCTGACGGTAAAACATACCACTCTCGAATTGCCCTTTGTCCGTCATTTTGAGATTCAGTTGGTGAGATGGCTGGTAGGGGAGTTGTGGTTGTTGTAGTCCTCAGAATTGTAAATGGTAAACTGAGCTAAGAGTTTGAGAACAGTGTCAGGCTAATGGGTTCGTCTGGAACTTGGTTCTTTGTTTTATTTGGGTCCAACAAGCTCATGGGTGGGAGACGTGATGCTGCTTTATATCGTGGAAGCTACGGGGGGGATCTGAAATCATCTATGACGACATAGGTGGGCTGTCACCTCAACGGCTCATCGAAACCCACAAAATGATCGCGATCGCCACTGACAGCATACCGGCACCTGGCTTTTCGATTAATTCGACACGGAAATCCATTCATTGATCCTTCTAGAAAAAGTGTGGAATTCGGTCATCTTCAATTCAAAAGTGAAGCGAGGCTGGCTGCCTTCCTTTCCCGAATTCCGATGACAATGAGTGATGTCTTCTCCCCAATGTTTCCTTCTTTTCGCTACCAAAAAGGCAAACCGTTGGCGGTGTTGGTGTCAAATACCAAAAAGAATTGGATGAGCTTCAAACAAAATGTCCTGGCTCTTACCATAAATATAAAATCTTTTGTTGTTAAAACCTCAGGCAGCAATGTATGGGAGAGGCCGCCGCCATTTGGAAGCCAAGGTCATCTTTGCCTGCCACAAGCTTCGTTTTTACTCGTGGCACCTCGAATCGTCAGGTTCAAGACAATCCGACCTGTCAATAGTCCAGCCACTTTGCCAATTCACCAGCTCCAGAGCACTAACTAGCCCCCCGAATCGCGTCCTTTGGTCGTATACCGGAAGACGATGGCTGATCTCCCAACTGCTGAAGAGTTGGTTGCTGGCAATCGAGATGGGTGACTGACTTGCTTAGTCCCGAGCCGTTTCCACGTCCAGGCTGTAGATATGAAGGCATTCCACCACCTCGGACCTCTCTGGTGGTTCTGTCCTCTGTCTAATGGCGATTGCATTTCAGTCTTTCTGTTACCCGTCTGGAAACCGCTGCCGGCGGTGCTCTATTTATACAAATCAACGCTTTTGGTTTGTGGGTTTAAACTCCTGACCAACATGCAACACATCTTGTCTATTTAGAAGTCGTCCTCTCCACCCGCAAAGTACATGCCATGATAGACCCTCGGGGGCTCCAGCTGTTTATAGCTGATATCGTTTTCCTTGTTCTCACATGGGTATTCTTCTCTCTCCGGGCGCTGGTTACGCTGATCCTCATCAGGAGGGTGTCGGCAGATGACATCCTCATGTTTGTCTCGATTGTAAGTCGACTTCCTTCCTGGGTTACCATGAAAGGAGGCTGACAGCGAACCACGACCAACAAGCTGATATACACGGCACATAATACAATATCCGTATGGGGAATTGTCTTTGCCAGTGAAGTCGGACAGACAAATCCCCTTAAAGGAGAGAGCATAGCCCTGACCTCGTGGTTTATCTGTGAAGTTCTCTATGCACCACTTTCGGCGCTCATTCGGACATCCATCGCGTTGTTCCTGCTGAGAATCGCGACGGTGAAGTGGCATAGATACACCATCTACGGGACCCTGGGCATCGTGTGGGCGCTCTCGATCCCTTTCTTCTTTATCCTGGTGTTCCAGTGCAACCCACCGGAACATTTCTACGATCAGGTTCTAGACGACGAACATGGTGGCACTTGCCTTGATCATCACATTGTCCCTCACGCGACCATTGCTCACAGTGTTATCAGCGCCTTGATGGACTTTGTTCTAGCACTCCTGCCCATCGCTATATTGTGGAATGTCAAACTCAGCAAGCGGACGAAGGCGGGCGTAGCTGCGCTTCTTGGTATGGGACTCTTGTAAGCAGATCCTATTCTCTACTTGCCCCTTTCCCTGTTTTGTAATGTTTGTCCCTTCTTGACCCTGTACTGACAAAGTCTCGTGCCGTAAATAGCGCTGGGGTTGCCCTGGTAGCCCGTATCCCATTTATAGAATTTACACCCGTTTCGTCAAGGGAATTTCTTGGGCAGAGCAAGTAAGTCACAACCACAGCTCGGGGATTCTCCTACACATGTCATTGATCTAACCCAGCCAACATTATCAAAGTGATGTTGCCCTGTGGAGCATCCTAGAGACGTCATTCGGAATCATAGCCGGATGCGCGGCGACCTTACGTCCGCTGGCAAGCTCCCTCCCGAGCAGTCGTCGCTCCAAGTACCGAAGCTCTGGTAGGTCGGGAGGATACAGCCACAGCAGAGGCGGCGGTAATTCCCGCCAGTCCATGCCAACTGGAAGTAAACGACATACTATTGGCGGTAGCCAAATCAGCGGCGGCGGAAACGGTTACTGGCCAAAATCGGAGACGAGGACCGCGCGGGTCACTTCTCGCCCGGCTACCCTGTCCACGGTAGCCACCAGTAGCAACAGCAGATTACGTGACACATTCTACGAAGAGGACTCTAATCCCGACTTGAGTCGCGAGAGGATCTCGAGGGCTTACTTTCCCGGGTATGGATACAACTCTGCGAATACACTTCCCAGCACGGCGGAAAAACCGAACGGTGTACGAACGGCACGGAATTCAAAAGATGGCAGAGGGAACAACCGGCAGAGATTCTCGGCCGGAAAGCCTCCACTTCTACCCGCCCGAGGAGTTCACGTCCAGACCAGCATTAGCGTCACGAGGGAAGACCCGGGGGATATTAGCGCGAGAACTGATTCATGTTTGGGCGGCGAGAGATTGTTTGGCCTTCAGGGAGACCGCGTGGTCACCATCAACGGACCTATGAGCCAGGGGCTTTCGGTGCATACCTACTAGCAAAGATCGTCCATACTACAAACGAGTTGTCGATCATGGGAGCTGGATTAGTTGGAGGATGGAAACTGTAAATAGAAGTGGCAAGAGCCCCTGGTGGCGCTCTCGGCCGAAATAATAACAGTAAAACACGGGAAGTTGCAACGGACAGCACCGACGAGAATCTTATCAAGATAGAACATACAAATACAAATCATCTAATAAATCACAGCTGCTACTTTAAATGCCATAATTACTTGATCCAAGTCGTTTGTACGTTGTCTATTCCAAAATCACAAGACTTCCAACATCATCATACCCAACTCGTCCCTCGTCCACCGCCCTGCGCAGCTCCTCACGGAGCGGCTCGCGCTCTCCCGTCCGAGGATTCCATTCCCAGCCCTCCCTCATCCACAACCACCTCAAACAAGCGCGCAACTCCTTATCCTCGGGTAGCGTGCGCATCCACTCGGGTTGGAATCCTGCCTCCCTCCCTTTCCCTTTCCAATTCTCAGCTCGCCCCAGAAGCACATCTCTGCAGAATATCCGCCACGAGTCAAGGGCGTACCGCCCCTGGGTTAGGTGTCCGATTTCCCAGGCATACCCAACCGCTGATTTTCGCCTTGCCACGGCCGAATCTGAATCTTGGTCACCGCCGGTGCCGAGAGTATCTGGCTCCGGACCAAACTCCTGCCCGGCAGTGGCAAAGTCGCCATCCCCTGGGAGTGGGTAGTTCTTCACCAGGTAGCGTCTCTCCCTGCACGGCGGGTTGGTAAGCCACAACCGAGCATATTTTTGTATCTTGGCTGTTCGAACCACTGATAACCCGAGTGGGTGTATCAGAGCAGTGATCTCGGCCGGGTCCGCAATGGCAATGGCTGCCGGGGTGGGGAAGCGGGATACAAGTTCCCGGAAGACGGGAATGGCTGCTTTCCCGGATGTGCGGATCAAGAAGGTTATTGCTACGAGAAGACGGAAGGGATCCGAGGCTAGTTCTTCTTGGATTAGACCAAAGTTATCGGCTGAAAGGGGAGGAATAGGAAGGCACGAGACCGTTCCCCGGGCTGGCCTGGGCTTTGGTGGCGTTTTTACGTTGTTGTTTGACTGAGGTTGCGATGGGGTGTTGGGTTTAAAGAAAGCCGATTTGTATACCCTTTGTGGTTTTGTGTTTGGTATCTCTTTTGTAGGAGAGGAGGTTACCTCGTCGTCGTCGTCGTCGTGGCCTGGAGAGTTTGGGGCTGTTGTTTGTGCGTGCTTGTCATCCGGGGTAGTCTCGATATCCTTGATATTGCAGCCCTGGTCAACGATGCCATCTGTGGTAGATGGACAAAGGTTAACGAGCGTCATCTTCAGAGAATATTAACCACGACCACTACCTGGAAAGTTCATTGGATCGTCGTCGCCTCTGACGGGTGTGCACTGCTTGCTGTTGCCTGTGATTCTCTCGGAGCGGCGAACTGAAGGAGACTTGGAAGACCGGGACCCGGTGTCCTCCCACCGGGACCCCGGCGGGGACGGAGTCGTCTTTTCCGCCGGCTTGGTAGCTTTCTGTTGAGGGGCAGCTTTCGTTTTAGGGGCTGCCTTCTTGACCTTCTTGCCGACGCCAGTGCCGGTCCCATCATCCTCGGCTGGGGCCGGGCCCGGACGACTCAGCGTCGGAATAAAAGGCAGAATGGACGAGTCGTAGGGTCTAGGGTGGTCATCTCCAAGCTCAATGTATCGTCTCGCGTTCGCATGGTCAATCTCCATGTACCATTCCTCGTACCCCCTCAAGATACTCTGTCGCTTAAGCTCTTCTATCTCCTCCGGGGGCACAAGGCCCATTTCGAAGAGGGATTTGAGGTATTCAAGCGACTCCTCGCCGGCGACATTAAACCCATACAGCAAATCCTCGGGTTGCATCTCCTGTGTGTCAGACATGTTGTGATGCTATTTTCTCGTTCAGGTTTCCGATTTTGATTGTAAGCCACAACAAGGTTACTGGGATTGAAGACTGTAGGCGGCTGTGTTTAACTGATCTTGTGAAAAGTTGGAGATTAACAACTTACTTGAACAACATTATTGCAATAGAGACGGACGTGGGAGTGATAGTATATAAGAGCTAACACTTCAATGAACAAAGAAGTAGGCTCGAAAATGAAACCAGATGATAATTTGGCTGGTAAAGAATGTAAAGTAACAAAGAATTATGCGAAAACAACAAAGAGTTTTCTTAGACAAGATGGGACTTAGTTAAAATTAGAAAAAGAAGAGATATAACGCAATAAAGAACCAAGAAAGCAAGAGAGCCGAGGACTTGACGTGGGCTTGTTGATCATAAGCATGGTGGATGGGAAAGTTTAGAGTTTGGATTGGTTAAGAAAAGAAATTTGGCAGGTTGAACCTCATTTCTCAGGCCTCAAAGACGGCAAACCCAAGATTTGCTTAGTATCACAGCGAATGTCTCGAGGGGCACCAAAAATAAACAAAGGAAAAGGAAATAAAGTCTAGCTGTATTGAGACCAGAAAAAAAAATTGATTTACACTCTACAACCAACGTCTCCTCCAATGTGAAGACACCCGCCCCCAAACCAGGATTCCTCTTTTAACCGCTCCTGTCCATTTTCAACTCCCTTCCTCCCCCGTCCTAGTGGATGAGAAAAGGAACGCAGGGACGCCTAGCAGTATATGATACATACAAGAGAGAGGCAAGCTTAAAGTTCGGTGCTGATTAATTTTGGCTTCTCAGCCCCCCTCTACTTACGAATGTTCGAGTTCGTCTTTGGTGGGTCGTAGACGATCTTTCTCGACTTGATATATGCCCACTTGTAACGCTTGACCCAGACGCTGAGTGCGAAGAGAACCGATGTAACAACCAAGACCTTCATACCCATGCGCTTCCGATCATCCATCTCGGGTTCAGCAGCCCAGTTGAGGAACTCGGTCACATCCTTGGCCATCTGCGAGGTAGACGCGGGGGTCTCGTCCTCGTACTCAACGAGGCCGTCGTACAAGACACGGGCCATGGCGATACCAGTTCCGGGGAAGTAGGGGTTGAAGTTCAAGCCCTCGCCGACCTGGGCACCGGCAGGGGGCTCCTCAGGGTAACCGGTGAGCAGGGAGAAGATGTAGTCGCAACCGCCGTGGCGGGCCTTGACAATCAAGCTGAGATCGGGAGGGAGGGCACCATTGTTGGCGAAACGAGCGGCCTCGTCATTCTTGTAAGGGGCAGGCAGGTAGTCGGAGAGCTTGCCGGGGCGCTTCTCGATCTCACCCTGGTCGTTGGGCTCGGTGTCGTACTCGTTCTCTTCGGCGAGCGCCTTGGCCTCGTCGACGGTCAAGACAGCACCAACCAGGGTGCGATAGGGGATTCTGTTGAGGGAGTGGCACGAGGCGCAGACCTCGCGGTAAACCTGGAAACCTCTTCGGAGTCTAGACAGCTCATCGTAAGCTACGGTACGTGACAGCCCGAGGAATGTGGAGCGCTTACGCCTGGTGGTCAAAGGTCTTGAACCATTGCTGGTGAACCCAGGGGTACTTTGTGGGATGAAGACTATGGTCATCTGTCAGCTTTATGTCCTTCTCCTCCATGCCACATCATCTAGACGGTCTCGTGAATGTGTCCAGATATGCCGCAGACCAGGAAACAACCTCGGCTCATTGGAAGCCTAGCGTCGAGTTGAGGACTCACCCTTCTTCGGCCGGCGTCATGGCATGTGCGGTCCCGTAGAGGTGATAGTACCAGGCGATCGAGCCGACAGCGACAGCGGTGGAGGCAGCGGCGGCGATGTTCAATCGGAGGGGAGAAGCTTCAGCAGCGGATCCGGAGCTCGTCGAGGCAGCACGCTACATGAGACATCTATCAGCTTCCTATCCATCGAACGGATAGCGACCGGAGCACCCGGGTCGATGTCATTGATTGCTTCAAGCCCCAATCGAGAATCTCAACACATGGTTGCGGGGTGGATGTTCGTGATGCTGGGCCAGTCTCCCCGGGCTTCGCGGACTCTCGAGAACTTCCGTACCTTGGTAAAATTGATGGCGCCATTTTTCGCGCTGGCGAAAGCGCGCGACGGGCGCAGACAGGACCTCGCCAGCATGATGTGCAAGCTGTGCGAAGCTTTGGAGAGGATCGGAATCGGGGGGGACAAGGCAATTGGCTGCCAATGTCTGTGTATTGAAGGTTGGCGAGGTCTCGAGCTCGAACTTCGTACAGGTGAACGTCGATGCCCTCAGAGGCTCAGGTTCCGTTTCTCGAAATTCGGGATTCTTAGGAACCTGGCTGATGTGATTGGCTGGAGCCGCCCCATCTACCCAGCTGTCCTGTCGGCTGATTTTTGATCCGTCCATTCCATCTCTGCAACAAGGCAGAGCAGCTGTTTTTGTGGATCCCGGACATCACTAGCCAATTGGCTTACTCCGAAGCTTGGACATTTTGCAAGGACAAGAAAACAGCAGGCAAGAGCTCTTGATACGAAGCTAGCTAGAAGAGGATGTTCCACCACAGGTTCGATGTGTGAACAATGGAGCTCGGTATCCGCAACTCGTCGCGGGTATTCACGGTTAACGAAGCTTCTTGACCGCTCAGAAACAACTTTAAAATGTGAACCCCCCGAGCATTCTCAATCCTGATGAGTACTGTTGTTTTATTATGCTTATCGATTCTTCCCGGTCTTGCACAACGTCACTTGTGCCTCCAGTTCACTACTGCGCATCGCGAGAATGTGGTCGGGAGGTCACAGCTTATGACATCTCATTATCAATACACAGACTCCGTATCCTACCCACCCCCTTTTAGGTATATTGGGCAACATTGTTTACTTTTATGCATCTCTCTTTCATTAATTCAACGATCGCGCCTTTTTGTTTGTTGCTGAACTGCTCAAGAAAATGGAGCACACCTGATCACGCATCCCACCGTGTTCCTATTTTAGCTCACCACAGGTCCATCATGTCAAAAAAGCAAGGTCGATTAGGCCTGAGAAGCCGCCTCCCGCCGCTTCTTCACGGCATTCGCTAGGAGATCCAGGACACTGGTGGTATCCTCCCATCCGATACACGCGTCTGTTATGCTGACACCGTACTTGAGGCCCTGGGGTCCCTCCTTGGGCACCTTTTGATTGCCTGCGACTCTGTTAGAATACTGGACGGAAGATTGGGCCGGGCAGGATTGGGCCGACTCACCTTCACCAATGTTGCTCTCGATCATTACGCCCATGATGGCTTGTTCGCCCTTCTCGATCTGCTCAGCCAACTCCGCCGCAACCTTGGGTTGGTTCTTGTGGTTCTTGAGCGAGTTTCCGTGGCTGCAGTCAACCATCAGGCGTTGTCTTAAGCCTGCCTTCTCCAGCGCAGCCTTGGCATCGGCAATGCTCTTCGCATCGTAGTTGGTGCCCCTGGTACCGCCGCGCAAGATCACGAAGCAATCCTCGTTACCAACGGTGCCGACGATTGCCACGACGCCCGGCTTGGTTACGGAAAGGAAGTGATGGGGGTGCTTGACAGCGCCAATCGCGTCGATGGCAACGCCAAGACTGCCATCAGTGCCATTCTTGAAGCCGACGGGGAAACTGAGACCGCTGGCAAGTTCTCGGTGGAGCTGGCTTTCGGTTGTTCTCGCGCCGACAGCGCCGACGCTCAACAAATCGGCGAGGAACTGGGGGCTGATGGTATCCAGCATCTCGCTAGCAATGGGCATGCCCTTGGATGTGAGGTCAACGAACAATTGTCTGCTGAGGCGTAGACCCTTGTTGATCTTGAAGCTGTTGTCGATGTCGGGATCGTTGATCAAGCCCTTCCATCCTACCGTTGTCCGTGGCTTCTCAAGGTAGGAGCGCATCACGATCAGCAGCTCGTCCTTGTGCTTCTCCTTCTCCTTGAGCAGCATGTCGCAGTACTCGAGCGCGGCTTTGGGATCGTGGATGGAGCATGGTCCGATGATGACGAGGAGTCTCTGCTTGGGGTCGACGCCATTGACAACAGCTACGACTTCCTCGCGGCTGTCGAGTACAGTTCGCTTGGATTGCGTTGTCTGGGGAATCTCGTGCTGGAGCAGGTCGGGTGGCGTGAGCGGGTTATAGCCGCGAACTGTGCCAGATCAGTATGCTGTGAAGGCTTGTAGGCTATGTGAGCACGCAAGACATACTGCGCCAGTCCTCGCTGTCGGCCTTGTTGCCAACATTCTTGTTTTCGATAAAGAAGGTCTGTATCCATTTTGGTGAGTCATCTAGTGTGAAAGTGCAAGACCAGGCAAGCCAGTTACCAGTTCCGCAGTTGGTGGGGCTGACTTACCGACATGACGGGCAATTGAGCTATCCTCGACGTGCTTATAGTGGTATATATCGGGGACGAGAGGTATAGACGGTAGGATTCTCCAGAATCAGGAACCGTTACGGACAATTTTATACTATGAATCAGTCTTTGTCGAGACCGGTGGGTGGCGGCGGTCAGAAGCTCCGTGGTCGCTCGTCTGAATTTTTGGAGGGGCAATCAGGCCTGCTTCTGGTGGGGTGGTGCTAGTGTAACCAAATGCAGCTTCGCTGCCCCGGACCACAACAGCCTCGAGCCCTTGACAAGAAATTTTAGATTGTTAGAACGACCCTTTTTGGCACGTGCATAAACTTGCTTTAGCTTTTCCTTTTACAGCAGAGGTACCTAGGCCTCAAAGAAAGGTCTCAGGTCACAGATACTATCCAACTGCTATTTGTGATTATCGAGGGTTCTCATAACATAATGCGGGATTCTAAGAACACTTGGACAGCGGGCACCGTTGGTGGATCTCACCCGATTCTTCTCCATAACCACGTCATTCCCACTTACTGGTTCATGAGATCCCAGTGAGGCCGTAGGGAACACCCTGCGTGAACTGAGACGTACTGCTAGCCAGCTAGCTTGGGGATCGTTGCTTTGAGTTCTTTGTTATTATGGTTCTATTCAGGCCTCATTTTTCGGTTGTCTCGGCTACGTCGGAGACGTCGTTCAGTCTGTCTTGATGGGATGAAGGGCTTCCTTTTTCAGTTCCTCAACCCCGTTGAGGGCGCCGTAGACCCATTTGAGGAGCAATGTGCTGCTTGTCATCAACATGGCTGAAAACGTGAAGAGGGCCACTCGCTGTCCGGTCGTGAGGAGTTCGAAGATCGGGTAAGGATACCTGCAAGGTCACCCATAATTATCAGCCACATTGCAACAGAACGGGATCTTCGGAAGGAAATCGGCGCAGAAACTCACAGTCCATTCCTGGAGAAGCAAAATTCAACCCATCCCCAGTACAAGAAGGCAACGGCCATGCTGATCGACATGGCGCCGTACGACCTCACCGACCACGGAGGACTGAGCAATAGCAGGTCCAGGGTCATCATGAGGGCAGGCATGGCATGAAAGCCGCTGTGTTTATGTCATATTAGCAAGGCTGGAGCACAGCATGAGGTTGTGGGAACAAGGCCAGGGAAACAAACAAGTCGGGAAAAAAAGGCAGTGTATAGCCTGGAGGGACGATCAAGGTCTTGTCAATAGCACAGATGCCCCAGTAGAGAATGCTGACGAGCACTTCCAATGGTGTAGAGCAGACCGAGAGGACATTCTTGATCTGGAACAGTCTTCGACTGAGGGTAATGTCGGCGAGCAGGCCACACGCAAAGGCAACAGTCGACATGGCCAGGCCGAGGATAGTAAGGAATTGATACTGGCCGCCCCATCTCATTGTGACGGGGTTTGGATACCGACGTTGCCAATCAAGGCTGGCCAGGAAGGATGACAGCCCCACCAAATGCACGAGGGCAGAGAAGCCTCGCGAAGGAGAGGTGAGACGCTGGAGAGGATGTTGAGACATGGTTAATCAAGTATTATAGCTGCTGTGTCTGTTTGGGGAGTTGTGAAGGAGTGTGAGGTTCACGAGTTTGCGGGTCTTATATGATGCTTGAGCAAGCTAAGGTAAGACCAAGGCAGACCAAGCTACGGATTAATCATCGCTACCCCGTATCTGTACACTAGAGTGAAATAAGAGGCATACAGGTTACAACGACCGATTGTCAATCCCCAATAGTGCTAATAGAAACCTTTCAGACTAGTCAGTTATGTCTTAATATGGAATTTGAATAGTATTCCATAGTAAATAGTCAAATTAATATAACGTTATTTTATTTTTATTTTATTTTGTTAACTGCTTCTAGAGGCCCTGTTTACGACTTTTATATGTCTAGTAATAGTGAGATATCCAATTTATCGGCTATTAAAGTCGTAAGTAAGCCGTAAAAGATGCCTATTACTATAATAAGCTTATATATCCGTCCTTCCATATTAGGATATGGGGGGATAGTAATATATATCTAGTATAGTCCTATAAGTATATTATACTAGTAATAAAAATACTTTTTTATAAGTATTATATTAGTAGTATATAGAATTACTCTATTACTTTAGTATATACTAATTTAGCTAGAAAATATGGTTAACTGTAAAAGCCTTATAATATAATATAGTACTATAGCTAAAAATTCGCTATTGTACTATAAAGCTTATAATATAATATAGTATTAGAGCCAAATCATTATTTTCTAGCTATAATACTATATTATTCAGGGGTTATTTATCACGATCGTACTATTACGGCTGTTACATACACTATACATACTAATCCTAGAGCGGATTTTTCCGTTCTAGAATCGTGCCTTTTTGTGGGTTTGTGGCTCAGTGGTTGTGAGGATCGTATAAAGAACAACCACTTTATACACCTTTATACGTACTTGTTAAAGTAATGCCAGGTATGTAGCTTATACGTTGTAAGCTAGGCATGCGAACACCGCAGGAAGCAGGCCAACACCGTTGGTCTGGTGGATGCAGGGCAGGGCCTGCATCTATAGGATAAGCACTGTCACGATCGTACTATTACGGCTGTTACATACACTATACATACCAATCCTAGAGCGGATTCTTCCGTTCTAGAAACGTGCCCTTTTGTGGGTTTGTGGCTCAGTGGTGTGGTATGTCGCTGTTGTTACAAGCACAGAGTATGCTTTACTTACATTTACAAGGTAAATCCCTCCTTTATAATAGTGGGTCAGGAGTTCCACCAATGAGCTCCACAGAGCTTTCCAGACGCTCGCCACTGTTCCAGACGCTCACCAGCATCATACGACGCCTACCACAGGCATCACACCACTCTATTCTAGGTTTGGTAGACCCCCAGGCCCCATAGAACCTCTATGGAATCCTCTGTGGGCCACCAGACGGTTATATAAGGGGCAGGACCCCCGAGAGAATTCTGAAC
>MU858307.1:0-40548 GCA_033297075.1 Rhypophila decipiens | reverse complement strand
GGATAGTTGGTCCGTGCGGCCATATTGAATATTGAATTGATCAATATTGACAAATATGGCTCGATAAGCGATATGGATTGACAGGGGTATTGAAAGATTGATCGCCCACCCTGGGCAGAATCGGTGGGCTCTACGACGGTGAAGGCATGACGACACCGTGGACATGGAAGGGTTAACGAATCATGATGACATGCAGCATTTTAGGAAGTAATGCCCTAAGAGCATAAGGCAGGCAATTATCAGGCGGAAAGCACATTGCGCTTTTCAGGAATTGGTCCCCCGAAAGCGTTGCTCATCCGGTGTAGATGGAGCACGCTGCGCATGGGCATGGATTCATTATGTATGATGTAACAAGGCGTTCAATTGTTTATTTTTTACCCATCGAATCTCACGATAGGTGACTGACTCGAATAGAAATACATGCATTCGATAGATATTTGCGTCCCAGTCTGCTCGCCTTGTGAGATATGAAAGAGTAATGATTCGTATCCCGATCCGGGTTATAGCACTTGATTAGGTAGCAGTTGTCATCTACCACCACTGCTTACTTAGCTACAGAAAAAGCATCTCACCGGCGAAAATCCGTGAACTCATAGCTCACAGAATTACTTGGTCTTCATGATATTCTTCATAGTGTCGTTCTCGCTAATTGACTATACTTGGATCATTGACCGCAGTAACTGAAATTAGTTATTTGTGTGGTTGAGCGAGTGCATCGCCTTCTCCCATGAAATGCAGTCATATTATCTTTATATGAGATTGTCGGCACACTCGTAGTTTACTTCTTGGCCATCTAACACGCCCCACACCTTCTCGAATGACATATTTCCGACTGTGAATTCATCCAACACGGCGAACACTACTGCTCAAACCGCCATGGTAATGTATCATGCCGTGCAAGTCTTCCCCGGCAGGTTTCTCAGCCAAAACACTTCATATAACTGATTGTGATTATGGCTGTTGACCTCATCTCAGTCACCCGACTAATAACCATTCTGATCAATCTATCATTTTGGCACATAATTCGACACTGTGGTTCATGTTGGAACAAATACCAGAGAATTCCACCCTCCACCACACTGGGGCCCAAATAAGCAGGACTTTCCACGTCGGAATAGCAACAATTCGACAGACAGTTCACACCATTTTAAGAGAAACACAACGTTAGACTAGGCATTCAGTAGGCCAGTCTAATCGTCTGCCTTTAAATACTTGTCGTACCAACAGTTCACTACAAACGAAAAAAAAAAAAGTTTAAAGACATCATCACACTCATTTCATTCGCTCGTCCCCCAAATTAGCCATCTATTATCTATATAACGGTAGACCACTGCATATGCAGATAAAGAATAAACCCCGACCGCTTCATGTCTAACAAACACGAAGTTTAACTGTTGGGATCATCTATTAAGGCCCAAAAATTAAAATAAACAAAGGAAATCCGCTGCACCTTGACCAACCCGTCTAGACCCCTCTATCGCCCAGCTCCCTCTATAATAGAACCAAATCTATCTCATCTTGCAGTGAGTTCCGTTCTCCATGTTACGCCAGATAAACATCACACAGTCTATCTCCCCAGCAGCACACAAAGTCCATCATCCCAGAAGCCACAACATCCACATACAGTCATTGATAAGACCATTTTCACTCCCTTTATTAACTTGAAAAAAGGTCGAGTCCCCGTCTCATCTCGTGTCGTGTCAAGATTCCCGGTCTTTGTTGCGGCGGTGGGCTGACTGCTGATGTAGGACAAGGTTCTGTGCTACCGCATGAGGGGAACGTCTATGCTCAGACGAGGCTGATGTAACGGTAAAATCGTACAGGGTGGCTGGGTGGGTCGTTCCTTTCCTTCATCTTTTTGGTTTTTTCCCGGTGTTGCTGGTCATGGCGTGTGTTGATTGACACGCGCTCCATCCAGCGTGGGAGTATACTGGTGTAGTTGTTGCTGAAATGAGCCTGCTGCTCATAGATGATTTGCTAAGCCCGAGCAGTCTCTCCTACTTTCACCTCCCAAGATATAAAAGGGAGGCTACAATTCAGAGATGCGGCAAGGCCGTCGCAGCAGACCGCCTAGCTTTTGCGGGCCTTTTCTTTCCTCTTCCCCTGACTCTCATTGGCAGAGCAAGTGTCCTTCGTCCCGTCGATACAGCACTGCGAGCAGGCAGTGCCATACTTCACCTGGGTCTTGTCGGTGGGGTCCGCCTGGTAACACTCAGCTGGCATACCCAAGTTTGCCCTGTCCTTGCAATGCTGGCAGGGACCATCCCTGGCTGGGCGTCCATGCTCGCGGATGAACCTGCCCTCGGCGACTTGCTGGTGCGAGCATTTCTCCTTGTTCTTGGCGCACCGGGCGCAGGTGTTGCCGTTGCTGACGGCGGGGTTGACAATGCATTCGTGGTTGCCGGGTCGGCATTTAATGCATTTTTTGTCTGGGTGGGTGGTGGCGCCCTCGCCCAGAATCAGCAGGGACTTTTTGTGAGCCTGCTGGGTCCGGGCTGGTAGAGCAGAGCCGGGGACAGGAGCAGGAGCCTGGGTTGCATCAGGCGTAGCTGGAGACGCACGAGCAGACATTGGGCCAGGAGTAGGAGCCTGGCTGGCAGCAGGCGCAGCAGCAGACTCGGAATCAGTGGCTGAGCCAGGGGTAGCAGCCGGGCCAGGAGATGAAGGAGGAACCGGACCAGGACCAGGAGTAGCAGCAGGAGCAGGAGCAACAGCCGGAGCGCGAGCAGGACGGAGAGGAGGCAGCACAAGAGGGTCAATTCTCTCCCTAATCGTTCTTTCGACCTTGAGGACTTCAAGGTGGTGAGGCCTGAACCTACCAGCGTGAACGCGGGCCACGGGGCTGGTGCTCCGCATCTCGGGGACAGGCGCCGGGCCAGCTGTGCTAGGCTGAGCAGGGGGGGAAGCGGGTGCACCTCCGAGAACAAGATCGGCTACTTCGGCCAGCATGTGGAGCTTCCAGCCCGATTCGTCGCCGTGCCGTGCGATGGATTGTGCCTTTGCTCGGGCGATGATCTCGTCCTCGCGGTCCTTGACCAGCTCATGGGCTTCTCTGGTTTGATACATCTTTCAAATGGTCTAAAATCTGAAGGATGAGTACAAGTACGACCGAAGATGGCTTGAAGAACGCAAGAGATTGCGAGGTAAAGAGGCGACTTACCGCACGGAATGAGTGATTCCAAAGGTAGAAAGAAGGACGGGCAAAGGAAGATAATCCGGGAAGCGTATTGTAGAGGGTGTTTGCCAGGGGAATGTTGAGGACCAAAAAAGGTCAAAAAAGGAGAGTGAATGTAAGGATAGACGGTGTATGTTCGTTAGGGGCGATGATGGTGTGAGAGATAGAGATGCAGGATAGATGGAGGATGCAAAAAGCCTGCTGTGCAGTGAGGGATCCAGGAGAGTAGGAGGTGCGAAAGAACCTGGGAACCACCGGGCCTTAAATAATTCCGTGGGCTGGGCTAGAGGGGCAGCAACGGGAGAAAAGCATGGGCCAGTGGACAATACCGGGGCGGTTTATTCAGATCGAAGGGAAAAACGCTGAGGGATGGTGCGTTTTTACTCAGATCGAAGGAAAATGTGCTAAGGATTGTGCGTTTTATTCAGATTGAAGGAAACGAGCTGAGGGGTGGAGTGTTCGGGAGCTGGTTGGTGCGGAAACCTGATGCTGTCTGGTGACAAGACGAGGTTGGTGGATGAGATGAAAAGAACCAGAAAATGGCATCGTTATATAGGTAAGGAAACCACTCATCAGACACCACCAGGTAATTACAATTCGAATATCTGATTGCACTATAAACCTGAACTTTAGGTGTTGTTCAATGTTTCGGTGGTTTTCGCTCGGAGAAAGGTATATGACAAGGGGGTAAAAGTGATGCGATATCTGGTGGCTGCCCGAGGTTAGGAAACTTCCAACAAGAATAGGCAATTTTCTCCTATTCCCAAAGTCTCTTGAATCAAAGTTTTTGCTCGCGCAAGTCCTTAGGTCTGAGGAAAAACGGCAGAGTGGTCGACTCCTCCCCTATCGATTCTGCAGTTGTGATTCCTCTGTTGAAATTGTCGGCATCCATCTCTGTGCTTTGTCGATCCCAACATCGGGCATCTTGAACATGGACCAGCCCCGGCACACCTCGATCCCCAATCCGAGTTTCATCTGTTACTGAGGCGGCGTTTGATGGGCCATATTACTTTTTCTTCCACCCATTCTGGTTTAACTTGGAATCTATCTGGTCTCCGATCTCATTTTCGATTCATATCCTGTAGAAGGATCAGTTGGACCGTTTGATGCCAATGCCCAGTGTCGTGAGAATTCCCCCACAGCGAGAAATCACAATGTTTTATTTTTATTTTGGCAGCGTTGTTGACCAAGTTGGTGATGGGTAAACCGTCGGAAGGTACCGTGACCAGTACTCCGTAGGTGTACTCCACTGTATACTCTGCAGGTGTACTGGGGCATACTCTGTAGGTGTACCGTATACTCTGGGCTGGTTTGGCTTCGAATTCAAGCGTATTCCGCCACATGCACGCTGGGAGTCACACGAAACTCTAAAAGGTGTGGCGAATTGCTATAATAGGCATAACCCAAAGCCAATTCAGCCCAGAGGATGCGGGTTGTGTGGTGGGCTTCTTCCAGATGACAGGAAAGTAAACCAAGAGCAAAACGCAGACGTGTGTGTTACTTGCGGGATTGAACAGTGGCCTTCGCACGACCTCACCGAGCCAAAAATCAATTTATTCCAAGAGTAACAGATACTAGAACAAGAAAAGAAAAAAAATTGGTTGCTTCTCTTTGAATAGCGTGTCATCCTTAGTGCAGGGGCCATGCTAATCTTCTCTGTATTGTTATAACTATGATAGATGTTAGTAAATGTTGTGAGTTGAGTTTTAAGAGTGAAACGCAACCTACATTGACCATGTGTCCGAAGACGAAAGGGTGACTGCCGCTCGAATACATATACCACTGGAGGGGGGGAGGGGCAGTCGGTGCAGGTGCCGGTCCTCGCTTCCTTCCTTACCCCAGAGAGAATCTTATTCCCCACAGACAAACTGGCCGACCAATGTTGAGCTCCCACCAAGGCAAGTGACGTTGAGTTCCTCTTGCCATGAATGCTGCCTGCGTCAGGAAGGAGGCCGGTCATGGTTCCTCACTCATGGCAGCAGCAATTTGATTATGCAGCTGCAGCCTAAAAGGTTCAAGTCGATCCATCACAAACAACATAAATTTCAACAGCAATTACTTTCCTTTGATCCTCTTTCGTTATAATTACATGTCAAAACATCTGCCAATTCGCCACGCATACCGCTCTCTCGTCAAATGAGACAGCTCGAGGTTTAAGAAGAAGATAACTAAGATCAGAACTGAGAGATGCTGATTCCATTCCCCAAGTCGCATCACGACATATGAAGTAGTCAGACGAATTTCTGACAAGAGTTACAAAGCATACGAGCCGTCCTACTCAAACCGTTTGCAAGGACAATGATGTCGTGACGTTTCTAGTATCACCTCTCCCTAATCGACATCATCGACAAGCCAAACAGCCGCCCTGACTTGCAGCCTTGATAATTAATGTGCCAAGTTCAAATGAGAATTTGTCTGGTTTTGCCCTTCTCTAACAAATGCGCCATTAATTCAACGCCTAAATCAGGCTCAGCCTCGTTGCGCCCGTCTTATTGCAGCAGATAGTATGCTCGTTCTCAGGCTGAGCTCTCATAGATCCATTTCTGTTGATTCTCCGGAGGTCAACCAAGCCAGTTAGGTTCAGCTCATGGTGTCTTTGGAATCACTAACAGCCTATACCTCCACTATGTGACAAGATCTAGGCATTTGTCTCTCCATTTAGACCATGCACGACAAACTGGGTAGCAAGTCTGACAAGATAACGATCAAAGAAGACATCAACAGGTGGTTGTCTGCCAGGACCAATCTCAAGAGCAGCCTCACACTTGCGAATCAACTCGGCAATGACAATATTCAACTCGGCGTCGAACGTCGCGTGTAGCTCAGGCACAATCCTCGCAGACCAAAACATGCATGCCTTAGCAACAAGGATATGCCACAGCGCAGTCTAGCACGTCTGGAACCCACACGCAGCCGCTGTCCTGGTGAACGAGTCTTTCCAGACACCATTCATGACAAGCTGGAGACAACTGGGGATCAGTTGGTCTTGAGCTGTATGTCTGCAGAGATTCCAGTCCCCCTGCTCGATAGCCATTCCGAGCATTCGCGGTGCGCTGATCATATTCCGGCGGAGAATGCCCAAGCGGGTTTCATATACTGCCGGGGAGATACAACCTGGCAGGTAGAGGATTATCCGTTCGATGTAGCCGTCGGAATGCAGGAGGCTGTTGGTTACGTGGCCCATTCGGAGAATAGCCCATTGCGCGGCTTCGTCTGGTTGGCGGAATGGTTGAGACGGGGCAATTCGGAGACACTCTGGCATGGCTATATGCTCGAGGTTGGGGAGGAGATAGACGTGGATTGTTCCTAGGGGGCGGAATATCTCGGGCGCTCGGATTGATGACATTTTGATGGTGGACACCGACGACGGGCTGGGCTGGCCGGTTAGATCTACAGTTCTAGGAAAGGAGTAGCATACTTACTTGCTTTGTGATAAGGACCTTGGAGAGGAAGCTGATTCTGTGTCGAAAACCGGCCTAGACGGCGATATCCTGACTTGGGCGAACAACCTATCTCGACGACACCGTTATTTGGACCTTGTCTGGCGATGAAAGAATCTGAAGCGAGGGATGGCGGAAAGCCGAGACCTGATGGCGGGAAATCCTGAATAAAAGGATACTCAGCTGCTGGAAATCAGAATACAGGAAATACAAACAGCCAACAGCAAACGATAAACACAATCAAGGTGACTGACTGAGCTTAGAGGTGTGTTATTGATATATGATTCATTGATTTCAAACATCAAGCTGGAATTAGTAATTGCCCGTGGCAGAAGGAAATCGCATTGCTAATAAGGGTTGTTGACTCTCTTACAGCCATTTCCATACGTGTTTTACAGCTGGAGTTCAATATGTCCATATATAGTCAAGGGGCAAAATCATAACTCTCTGAATCCAAGTCGGCCCTTACCATCGTCTATTATATATATTTGATGGTAGTGCCAGAAAAGATTTCTGTTCCCGTACGGAATCCTGCTTCCGATACATTCCTCCTCATGTTCATATTCACGGAACCTGCCCCTTAGCGTACCACCGGACCAGAGTCGACCAATCCGCTCCCACGGTACGCTTGTACATGCGCTAGCTCCTATCGTTCCCCGTGATTGGTTCTGCAATGCCTTCCCCCTCTTTTGCTATCTTTTGGCACACCAAGATATCGGATCTCTTCAACAAACCTTACTTGACAGACTTGTTCATCGAGGACAAATAATGGACGAGCAAGCGAGAATCCCCGTCTCACTTCCGAGGGAGAACCCCACGGTCAGCTATTGGCAGGACCCGCCAGATGGCATTGCTAATCTCCGTGTGACCGCTGAGTTACCCGAATCGGCCGAGACCGTCATTATCGGCAGCGGCATCAGCGGCGCTGCCATAGCATGGAATCTCCTTGAGGATGTGCGGTCTTGCAAGAAAGAGTCAATGAATGTTGTCATGCTCGAGGCGAGAGGGGCTTGCTCAGGCGCCACTGGCCGGAATGGTAAGCGGGAAGACTTCGAATCTTTGATTTCAAATGCAAGTCCTACTAATTCTCCTGACTAGGCGGCCACACGAAGGCGGCATCTTACCGCTCGTTTCTTGACATGGCCGAGTCCGTGGGACTCCAAGAAGCTGCCCAGATCGCATCCCTGGAGCTCGACAACATCCAAGCGGTTCACAAATTTGCCCAAGACCATAATATCGACTGCGACCTTAACCCTTGCGAGACTATCGACATCATATACGACGAAGCACAGTGGAACAAAGCGCACGAAGCGGTGGCTGCCATGCGCGCTGCACTTCCAGAGGGACATCCAGCCGCCAAGTACACGTTCCACTCGGCCGAGGAAGTGCGCTCCAAATTCCACTGTCACTCCAACTCCTCCAACGGCAGAGAAGAGAAGCTCTACGGCGGGGTCTCGTACTTTGCTGGGAGTCTGTCCAGCTACAAGCTCGTCATCGGCATCTTGAAGCTCTGCACAGAGCTTGGGCTCAACTTGCAAACCAACACGCCCGCTACGAGTTTGACCAAGAATAGCGACGGTACCTGGACTGTGGCAACTCCCCGTGGAAACATCAAGGCTTCGCGCGTCATCTTGGCAACCAATGGCTACACTGCTGCGCTTCTCCCTGAAAAGTTTCAAGGCGTAATAGTCCCGCTCCGCGGACAGGTCACAGCGCATCGACCTGGCTCTAACCTTCCTCTCAAAGGATGTCTGCCTACTACATACAGCTTCATCTATGAAAACGGATACGAATACATGATCCCACGACCAGCTGGGTCTCTTCACGCGGGCGACATCATCATAGGTGGCGGTCTCGCGCGTGCCCCTGACGAAGGGTTACACGAGTACGGCACGACAGATGATACCACTATCAACGAGACAATCAGTGCTTACCTGAGAGACACCACGCCGAGGTATTTCAGCCTGGAGGGATGGGGCGACGACCATCCTGACGGCAGGATCCGGAAAGAGTGGACGGGAATTATGGGCTACAGTCCCGATGGCTTCCCCTTTGTTGGGGGGATCCAGGAGGAAGCCTATCATGGCTTGTGGGTGAGCGTTAGCTTCCAAGGCCATGGGATGGTCCTCTGTTGGATGTGTGCTCGCGCTTTGGTTGAGATGATTAGGATTTCGCATGACTTTACGCAGGGGCCTAACGACGGAGTGGCAGGCACACTAGATAGGGCTGAGAAGTTGAGCGAGTGGTTTCCTGATGCGTTTTGGGTTTCTTCTGACAGATTGCGCAAGAGGTTCAAGGGGAGGTTGCATGTAGCTGCTGTGCCTCAGACTGTTCCTGACGCTTCTCTGGGCCCTGACGACGACTTGACTGCACATTGAAAGTGATAGAGATTAGGAGGAGGCCAAGTCCATGTAGAATTAGGCTAGAATTATTAGCGGTTAGCGTTTCCCAAGATGCCGACCTCTCTGTCTTCCTATTTGGGTATGTGTAGTTGAAATTCCACTGAATTTCAACTTCGAGCTCCGGACACGTGTAACGGCCAGAAAATTTCCGAAATTACCCATCCCAAGAAGGTAAGGGTTCGATACAGATAACTGGTTGGTTGAAGACGCCTGGATTTACGGGTAATCAAACAATTGGCAGGGTAGCTGCCGTAAACTTAGTGTCTCATGTCATATTTCAGTATCCCAGCTTCAAGTTGCGGGTCCAGCCCGAGCTCATCTCAGTGCGTAAGCGGCATGGTATGTCCTGTAATTGGTCTCTCGCCCCCTGGAGGCTCGTAACGGGACGAACAAAGTCAGCGTGGGGTTGCAAGCCGGAATCCTGATCGGCCTTGGCACTCTGCTCTTCGACTAGTCTGGCACTCCAGCCACTGGACCTGAAAACCCTGCAGGAGCTGCTACCGGGATTAAGTTCCTTTCTCTCTTGGGACACGTCAAACACTCCTCCACGCATTTCTTGTCTTCGACTCTTCTTTCATTCGGCCTCAACCATGACAGCTTCATAAAACCATCTTGAAGACCGATGGCGAGCATCTAGACTCCCACTGCATGACGAAATGGAGGCCCTCCTTCCAAAAGACATGGACAACCCCAGCTCCGAGCCCGCTCGCCCCAGATGGAGGACAAGCGCTCTGCTCTTCTCCGGCTTCGGCTTCATCGTCTTTGGCATCAATCTCGCCGCCGCGATATGGGCTACGACCAACGGCAAAGACGGTATTGCCTTGGTGAGCAACCGCAGTTGCGAGAGCGTCAAGACACAAAACACTCTAGTCCACCTCCTCGTCAACGTTCTCAGTTCTGTTCTGCTCGCCGGAAGCAACTACTGCATGCAGGCTCTGACGGGACCAACTCGCCAAATGATCGATAAAGCCCACGGTCGCAACAAGTGGCTCGACATCGGAACATCAAGCCTTCGAAACTTCCGCAGTATGGGGAGGAAGGATAAATGCTTCTGGTTACTGATCTGCATGTCGTCGCTTCCACTCCATTTGTTGTACGTCATGTATCCTGCCTGCTTCCATTGAACATGACTGCTAACATCCTCGACAGCTATAATTCCGTTGTCTTTGCCAGTCGATCCACGGTGAACTACAAGGCCTGGGGTGTAACTGAGAAATATCTCAGCTTACTGGATTCGACTCCTGTGGCGACATTGGCAGAACTCCCGTATTGGGGCAGTTTCAGTAGCGGTATCGGAACACCACCTGAGCTGAATCGCGCCTACAAGGAGGGACGCCTGACACAACTGTCTCCCAACGACTGCATCGACGCATACGCAAGACCATTGCAAACCGACTGGGCTGAACTGCTCATTGTCCTGTCTGGCTCCGGCTTAGAGGTCGATCTGGTTGGCGATGGCGACTCTGACAGCCAGGGAGACGCCTGCACAAGCTTCAAGGAGACATACCAGTGGGTATGTGATGGCTTCGGGAGAGAATATCGTGCCGCGGGCTGTCAGGTGCCATGCGAGGAGCGGCTACCTACCATCCGATCCAACAGCTCAGCATCCTGGAAGTTCCTTGAGCGAGATGTCGAATACTGCCTAGCGCTGCACGTGGACGAGCACTGCAAGTTTCAAGCCTGCACCACACTGCTGTGGCTGGTGGCCGCCACCAGTCTTCTCAAGGCAGTCCTGTTCTCCATATTTGCCGTCCGAAACAGAGAGAAGAGGATCTTGACTGTTGGGGATGCAATTTCAACATTTCTGGAAACTCCAGACGCGTCTACCGAGGGCGCTGGCCTCCTGTCCGCTAAAGAAATACGCGGAACCTCTATACAGCTATCTGAGAAGACAAGACCATTCTCCGCTCAGCGACAACGAGGGCTTTGCGCTGCTAGTGCAAGGCGTTGGGGGGCATCTGTGACGCTGTAAGTTTGTCTGAATCTACCTACTCTTGTCCCTTCCACAGCTTGCCCACTACAGGACCAGATTGCTAACATAAAAACTCAAGGTATTCTCTTTCCATGTTGTTCTGTTTGGCGTTATTGGGTTACGGAATCGCCTCCTTCCATGGCTCTGTGAAATTCTCAACCATGATGTCTTGGGGGCTGGGATCGTTGGTATCCAGGGTGATGATGGACTATCCTAGTGGCACATCTTTGAGAAAGGCAACTGTTTCCGACGGCTTAATACTCATGTCCATGGTCGCCAATTCACCACAGGTCCTCCTTTCAATCGTCTACTTTACATACAACGGCTTGTTTACAAGCATCTCAGCCGCCCGCGAATGGAGCAGCTTTGCTCACGAACGAAAAGGACTGAGAGTCTCATCTAAGCCTGCCGGCGACCAACGCAGCGCCTACTTTCTCCAACTCCCCTTTCGATATTCCATTCCGCTCATCAGCCTATCTATTTTTACACACTGGGTACTCGGCCAGAGCTTCTTCCTATTCCACCTCGAGACTTACAGGCTTGACTCCTCTCAGCGTGGAGACGTCCCGGTTATACAAGAGTCAGATGGCACATTTTTCGAAGCGAGTGAATCCAGGTTAACAACGGGGTGGTCCCCCCTTGGACTGCTTCTTCTCCTGGTCTCTGGGACAGTTATGGCCCTCTTCCTTGCCGTCGTTGCCTGGAGAAAGCTCCCCTCTAGCATGCCGGTTGTTGGCAGCTGCAGTCTAGCCATGTCCGCGGCTTGTCACACTATCCCATATGAGCCCGAGGCGTGGAAGAAGAAGCTAACGTGGGGGGTCAAGCCGGAAAGCGCTGGCAGCTGGAACGACCCTGGACATTGCTCTTTTACGAGTAGTTTGGACGTTGGATATCCAGTAGACGGGCAAGTTTACAGATGAGAGGCACATCGAGAACAACCAGAAGCTCACTTGAGTGGCATATCGACAGAGACGACACGATTACGGTGGACTACTCGACTTGAAAGCGGGTTGGTCACTTTTTCAGTGTCGAGACGGATCCAGAGAGCCAAAGCTTCACGACGTGCGTGCACGAGAACCCGAAAGAGATTCCCCATCACCCGGCCAGGCAGGCTCGCAAAGACTCGCTCACGACGCGACGGTGGCATTGCGGCCACTAAGCGCAGCACCAGCTACTCACGGCGCCAACCAACCAAAGGTAGCATCGAGAAACGAGGCTATGGCGATAGCGGCTGGTCACTCTACTTGGCCTTCCCATTCCGCCGTCCAGGTGTGAGTCTGATACCAACCCCAGAAGACCTCGCCAGACCAGAATGTGTTGAGACGGCAGTCGAGCCCACCTTCTCTCCTATCTTTCCTCTCTCTGCGACCTCCAAACGGGCAACCAGCTCAGCAGTTGACGACTGGGTTGACAGAGCTCAAGGCCAAGGAACGAAATATCAAGGCCCGGGAGCGTAAGAAACAAAAGCTAGTCGCCGCTGAAGCTGCGTCCCTATACCGGCCAGTTCTAACTGAATCGGAGCAGGCTGACAGGAACCTGGGAGGGGTTGACGTCAAGGGCGTGGCGGAGTCGCCTGCTAAGATGCGAGGCCGGAGCCTATTCTCATGCGTCTACTCATGCTCGCCTGTATGCTGGCGTTTGCTACAAGAGCGGCAGCGACGGCCGGTGCAGGCAAACCTGATGGGAGGAAAAGATCAATATTGCCTTTGCGGTAAACGGGATTACCCTTGACAATCACCAAGGAGATACTTCTCGTCATATGGCAAGAGCTGACCTCGCGTCGTGTGACGAACGGGCTTACTGCCGCTCTGATCGAGGGAGCAAGGAGGCCGAGATCCGCGTCTTCTTCTACCTATATATCCTGCAACTCTCCCTCCTACAGCTCAGGCTCTCCTATAACGGACCAAGCCGCAGACCGCGCCGACTGACGCCCGGAACACTCGGCCAGCAACTCTCCTGATTCGCTCGACAACAGGCGCTGGTGTTGCTATCTATAAGCATTGCATATTGCAGGAGGTTCGATTCCTCCCACCAGCGTCCTGTTGTCGGCGAAGAGATCAGCGACGGTCGAACGAGCCGTTCCTCTCGGACTAAGCTCAATTACCATTGCGATGAGTTCATCAGTACGAGGACACAGCTTGCACCACTGGCAGGTCACTGTCACAAGCGACTGAGATTCCTTTTGAAACGACTCCTGCCGTCAGCACAGTCACCGTTCCGGTTGTCACAATCACGCTGCCCGGACCGCCTCCTCCCGGATGGCCGTTCGATTCATCGTCGACGAGTCCCAGCGGCGCCGGGAATCCAGCCGCCGCAAACCATACAAGCAGAAGCTGGTCCGGGCCTTTCTGGAGGGGATTGCCAGAGAAAAGTTTGAGCCGATGAGCTGGTGCCACCGTCCAATCCTAACCACCTGGAACAATCTTGCTGGGTCATTGGCCAGCTGCTGGCAGGGCTCCGTCCCATCCTGACCACATGGAACAATCTTGCTGGGTCATCGGCCAGCTGCTGGCAGCAGCCTAGTTGGGCATATCGCCGTCGCCCGACTCGCTCGACAACAAGGGGGGTGTGTGGTGTGGTTGCGCGACGGGACTGGTCGCCTGAAAGTTCGCCTGGGCCCCGTTCTGCAACAAAGGACGATTGTCGCGGTAGTGGCATCTCGGGACGAATTCGCCGGTCTTCTGCTCCATCCCTGGACCAGTCCAGCCACAATTTCCGCCTGGTGGGAGGTCCGGCCGGGGGCTGGGCCTCGACAGACGTGAGAGTCTGTGTAGGAGGGGTGGGCGGAGCCTCCTTTTGGGAGGGCTCCGTCCCATCCTCACCACCTGGAACAATCTTTGCTGGGTCATCGGCCAGCTTCTAGCAGCAGGAGAAGAAGCCAAAGGGTCTCCGAAAGCTGGGAAGAAAGATTGCTCGGTTAGTGGGTGTGGTGTGGTTGTTTTGACAAGAGATCATGTTGTTTTGAAAAGTTTCTTGGACATCAATGTATTGTATGTTTAAGAGTTATTTGTTTTGATAGCATCGATATCAAGAAAGTTGTTAATACTGCACTAAGATGATTTGATCAAGCTTGCGTGAATATCAGAGAGACCTTACAACCAAAATTTGTTTTCTTCTCCACAAAGTTCCCTAATTATAAGACATATAGACCAGCGCTTGATTTCTTGACGACACATTTGGGCGAGAAAGACGAAAAGACGTATATAGGAGCAAGCCAGTCGGTGCAATGAGTCCATGTCAACATGTGATCATTGCGCCTAGGCCGTGTTCGCCAGAAAAAAGCAAGAGGGAAAAGAAAAAGACAAGTCGTTAATCATATGCACCGTAGGAATCTTCATAAAGCCCTTCAAGCCTTTCCTAGGACCGAGCGAGACCTATCCAAATACATCAACAAAGCAAATATCCAACGTAGGAAATTATAACAACATCAAGCCACGTTACCCAATCAATCATTCTGACCTCCTTAATACATGTATCCAAACAAGAAAGCAAACCCAAACCAAGAATCCCATCGATACCAACATGCTCATCATGAATTAACAGCCATCCCAGTCCACAATCTATCCCAAATCTCGCCCCCGCCAACAGCCCTGAGATCCACAAGCTCAACCTCGGGCTTCGCCCCCGCGAGCCGGTGGAACAAGCCATTCTCGGCAAGAATCGAATCGAGCGCCACCCTAAAGTGCGTCGGCCCGCTGTCGTACTCGTAATCCCACTCCTCGAACGGGTCCGGGACATACACCTCGCGGCGACCTATGCGCATGTACGTCGGCGGGCCCATGTTGGCCTCCGGCCATGCTTCCAGGGGCGGCTTATCGTAGGGCGCTACGACTTGGATGTGGGGGGTTTCGATTTGGCGTTGGAGTTTTGCCTACCAGTGGGTGTGGGGTTTGCCCTTTTGTTTGTTGGACTTTTGTTGTTGTTGTTGTTGGCTTTGCTGCTGCTGCTGCTGTTCTGGCTGTTTCTCTTCTTTTGGCCGGCGCCACTCGAGTGAGAGGAGGGTATGCTTGGGCTAATCTGGAGCGATATATCTCCGCAAAGTACAGGACACATCTGTCATTGGGTATGGCGCTTTCGGAGGCTTCACGTAATTGCGCTTAAGGTCTGCCAAGACGGACTGCAGAGCCGTGGATTCGAGGCGTAGACCACAGCGTGCATGGCGAAAAGGCGGGTTGATCGGGTTGAAATGGTCCTTTTCATTGGGAGGCGTCAAATAGCCTTCGAGATAGCTGTCGATTCACCACAAGACCCGATAGCATTGCCGCCTATTCGCACAACAACAAGAGACGCCATCAAGCGAGTAGATAGATGGGCACGGTACTTACTCGTCAAGGCCTCGAGGCTTGGTCCCATCCGGGAGATCTTCATCCTCCCACCACTCGATGCGAAAGCGCTCTTTTGCCAGCCTGATGGACTCTTCGTAGAGGTAGGGCTCCAGCGGGGAGAGAATCAACTCCTCGACGCGCTGCTTGACCCTTTCGAATTTTGCCTCGTCGATCTCGATGCAGGCCGCGTCGCAAAGATGACAAAGCCCCAGGTCAGGTCCTTTGAACTGTTTGCGGGACCTTTGGGCCATCTCATTCCGTGCCTCAGGTAGTTAGGCACGCCCGGCGGGCCTTTACTGTAGTCCGTTCCGAAATGCCGCCATAGGACCTCAGGAGGGGATGGGATCTTCAGCTTGCTTAGCTTGGCGACCCAGGCCTTGTATGGCTCCCTGCCCATCTTCTCGAGCATCCCTGTGCGCAGCTTGTAGAACTCGGAGGCGGGGAGACCGCGGAAATCATGGGCCGGCGCAGTGAGCAGGTGCTCGCGATCCCATCCGGGCGGGAAGTAGGTGCGATCGCCATAGTCGGATCGACGACGTGGGTCTTCTTTTTGTTTTGGTTGTTTCTGTTGCTGCCCTCCTGGGTGTCCGCCTCGTCCACCGCGCTGACCGCCCCTTCCTCCCCTTCCTCCCCATCCACCTCTCCCCCTTCTGTTTTGTCCACCTTGCCCGCCACCACGGGCTGCCTGACCTTGACCGTCAGGCATGGAGTTGAGAGGAGGAAGCCCGGCTATTAATCGTGAAACTCTTCAAGTGTACGTCATTTGGATCTGTCGTCGAGTTTAGGTCCAGTTGTGATTCCACCTGCACAGTGTGATGGGCAATCAATGGGTTGACCTGAATGCGGAGATCTGGATAGAAAAAGATGATCTTGGGATTCTCATCATGGCCCGGCAGCTGGTGGGGTGGCAGACGGCATTAAATAACTGACCCATCGCCCTTCAGCCCCCCAATCACCACCCAAAATGGTGAATCTTTCCGAGTTTAGTGTGTCAGTATCATCGGCGATCATCGTGATCAGTGAATTCTTGTTGGTGAAGTGACAGGCGCCAAGAGAGACACGACCCCTGTCGCCGGCCCCCACACACCGTTCGGCGCTCGGAATCCCGCTTGCCCCGCTCCAGCACCCGGCAGACCCGGGTCTCGGAGCATTCGGGTTGGTGTTTTGGAAAAGCACCCGAAATAAAGGATATTAGAAAGAAAGCACAGCTCCAAGATTAAGCCAAAAAGGAAGCAAAAAGTGATATAAACATAAATATGTATAGACCTCTATATGAGATTTGGTAGCTGTTAGGGTTTAGTCCCGGGATTGAAACATCTCAGTTGCCCCCACACATGTCTTTCGGGTTGGTGATGAAATCCTGTTTTCCCGAAGCAAACACCCCAAATATACCAATGAGATTGAGCAAACGAGACATCGTGTGACTTGTCACATTTCTTTTTCCCTGGACCACCGTACGCCAAGAAGCGGCGATGCCTTCTTATGTGGAAAAGGAGGGGATCCAAGACAGCTTGTTTCTGCTGGCTGACTTGACAACATGAGATACGATCATGACTTTTGACCTGTCACATTACAGCTTGTTCGTGAAAGCTTAAGGATACACTCCCACCTCAATTGCTGCTCTTTCCTTTCCCAGGGTTAGGGTTAAATGTATTGGACAATGAATGTGCTAGACTCTCAGAGGAAAAAAGCCGATTTACGGGGGCTTCGGCCACCTTCAGCTTCTAACTCGATATGGTCAAACCATAGTGTCTCAAATTCATCGACTTCGCAACTATTTAGGTGTCCTGACGGGATATCCGAGATGAACAGATACTATAGACCCAACGTTCTGCCAATCATGCTGAGAGAAGAGGCTTCATCAATAGCACTACGGCTTGTGAATGGTTATTTGCAGAGTTACTCACTAGTTCTTCAGTGAGACCCCAAAGCCAGCATGTGAGCACTCCTCTCCCCAGGGCTCAGAACCGTTATTTACATCACCCCTGATTGCTACAGCAACCTCGGCCAGTAACATGAACAACCAACCGATACACCATATACAGACTTCAACGCCATCTCATCAAACTACGAAGTCCCAGCCAACCTTCCCCCTCCATCATCCACCCCTACTCTCAAGCATCAAGCAAATGCCCCGTCCTCTCCTTCCCCCCCTTCTCCCCAGGAACACCAGTCCAGTAAACCTTCACCCCACCCCAACTATGCTCCGAATACCCCTCCTGAACAACCTCACACTCCCTCAATCCCCAATCCGTAACGCCCATCATCAAGCAGCTCTCAAACATAAACGCACAACTCCCCCCACCAACCTTGACAGGCTTCAGTTCCGCCTCCCTAGCCCCCTCATAACTACCAGCATCAGGCCCATGCCCAGCCATAACATTGTGCAAGCTCGCTCCCCCCGGTACAAATCCCCCTTTGCCTGCCTTCTTGGCATCGTAATCCCCCTTGATCAATCCCATAAACTCGCTCATCGTGTTGCGATGGTACCACGGGGGACGGAACGTATCCTCGCCTACCAACCACCTCGGCGGGAAAATCACAAAATCCGCAATGGCAGTGCCGACGTGGTCTGATGGGGCTGAGAGGACCGTGAATATGCTCGGGTCGGGGTGGTCGAATGATATGCTCCCTATGGTGTTGAACCTTCCCAGGTCATACTTGTACGGGTAATAATTCCCGTGCCACGCGACGACATCAAACGGTGTATGCGGCTGGGTTGTTTGGAACAAGGAATTGTTGAATTTGCAGGTGATGGTGTATTTCGTTTTTCCTTCAAACCCGGTGGATCCAAAGTCTTCGGAGAAGCAAGCAGCGGGGGCTTGGAAGTCTCTCGCGTTGGCGAGCCCGTTTGACCCGATCGGTCCGAGTTCGGGGAGGACAAAGTGGCCTTGGTAGAGTTCCAACGCATACCCGCGGACCGGGCAAGATGAATCGACAAGACGGACTTGGTATTTCACGCCTCGGGGGATGACAGCGATCTCCATGGGTCTGACCAGCAACCAGCCAAACTCGGTCCGGATGTCGAGAGCCCCTTCTTGCGGCACGATGAGCATGTCTCCGTCTGCGGAGTAGTATGCTGAAGTGTCGGGCATGGAGAGGTTGGCAGTATAAATGTATATGCCCAGGCCTTGCTTCAGTGTTGGATCGCCGGCGCCCGAGATGAGATGGAGGCCGGATATAAAGTCTGTCTTTTGGTCCGAGGGGAGGTTGAACGGGTCCCAGCGGAGTTGGTTCGGGATGTAGTGCAGCTTTGCGGGCGCGGTGGACGAGTCGTCGAATTTAGTGCTCGGCGTGGCGCCGTTACCGTTTGTGGTCGCATGTCCGTATGTCTTGTCCGCGACGGCCGTGAAGGGCGGGTGAGAGCATGACGGGAGGATGCGGTAGAGCCATGTCTGCTTGTTCTCGTGGCGTGGCGCCGTAAAGGCTGTGCCCGAGAGCTTCTCGGCGTAGAGGCCCAGGGGTGGCTTCTGGGGCGAGTTTTGGCCTATGGGGAGGGCATTCGGGACTGCCTCTGATCTGGACAAGAGAAGAACCACGGTTAGTCTCGCACGAATCTGAAGAGGTCAAGGTCCATGGACATACTCGTGATAGCAGTCGAACCCGTTGAGGTACCGGTACTTCTCCTTCACGTCAAAGTCTGTTACCGGCATCGTGAAATTGAGTCTCGAGTCGTATCTGTCCGGCCCAATAAGAACGGCTTTCAAACGAAATAAATTTCCGTTTTGGGTAGTGTCGAGTCCCTGCTGTGTCTGAGTGAGACAATTTCACAGTGGAGGAATAAGAAAGCTGACTGAAAGCAATCTTGTGGGTGTTGCAGGTCAAAAAGCTCCGGCTTTGGCGACTTTATAAAACATACACCGGGAATAATCCCCTCCTTTCAACCCAGGCCTAGTGCCGTCATACCGGCTCTTGTTAGATGACCAGAATCCATGTTTGAATTCAATGGACCGAAGCCTGTTAGAGTTTCCCGACCCGAAGCGTGCTCCCCTTCAATTCCGCATTTAGTCTTGCGAGGACAAAGAACCGACTCTAACCGCTCGGCCTTGGCCTTGGTGAGATCGATGATGACAAGGAGGGGCCGAGCGGGGCAGGTGCTCGGCTCAACAGAGGCCTGTCACTCGTCAATCGCCGGTGTAAGTGAGAAGTGGATCATGGGATGATGGGCAAGTGGTCAAAAAGGGGGGATTGCCCCTTATCGGTCCAAGCTATAGATCCTTACTCTCCCCGCGACACCGTTAGATATATGAATCTTGTTGATGCAGGTACGCGATCGTCCTTGTTGTCTCCTGGAAACAGTCCCGGGAGCCACGGGGGCTTGTCCTTCGATCGACTTCGACCCCGCACGCTGAGACGAGCAGTGACACAGTCAACGGTCCAACAGAGGCCGACCTCGATAACAAGCCAAACAGCACGCCAGCAGACGCCAGCAGCACAGTTGCCGACTTGAGCCCAATTGCAAAAATGGACGACACAACACTGCATGGACGAATATTCACATTTCAATGGCATCAAAAACAAGGTGCAGCAAACAGAGCGGCTGGAAATGAGTATATTGAGGATACAGTCCGACGACTCATGTATATGCTATCATCTGACTGCTATCTCGTCCCTCCAAAAAGGCTCCAGCTCTCAATGTGTGGTGTAAAGTGGCCTTGCCTTGGTTCCCGTGCAGGCAGACCATCCATGGATGAGAAGAATGTAAGGTCCTGTTATCGTCACACGCCAAAGCTCTCCGTGATAAGTGATGCTTTGGGTTCACCGACTGTCCTGCCTAGACAGTTGCTGTTAGACGCGTTCAATCCGATATGCTTTTTGTCAGTAGAGCCCCCAAAATGGTGTTGGGATATGTCGTGGTGAAGCAAGATGCTGTCGGCGTGTGCAAGTAGCGAATCATTCATTACTCGTCAGCATTGCCCTTCTTCTTCTTTTTGCCACCGCCGACGTTGGTCTGACCAGCATCCTTGCGGAGGTGCACAACGAGACGTGTCCAGGACTCCTCCTTGTCCCACTCGAAGCCAGCGAGGTACGGAAGATCAAGCTCATCATCGGCCTGCCAGAGGATGGATGGTCAGCACCTGTTTGGGTTGAATGGCGATGCGAGACAAAGAAATGGAAACATACCCGCTTCTTGAAGGCCTTGTGAATGGCGTCTAACGCATCCTTGATCGTGACTCCCTTCATGTTCCGGGCTGTTACCTCGAGACCGAGGGGGAAGTGCAAGTCAATCTTCTTGACTGGAGGAGTTGTCAGGAGCTTCTTGAGCATGTCCTTCTCTTCTACCGTAGAAGGCGAGGTGTTGATCTTCCTACAGAGCGGGGTACACATGTCAGCAGGCTGTCTTTGCACTGAGGGGAGAGGACAAAGGACCGGAAATGACGTACCATCCTGTATGCTGCGTCTCCTTGGCAATCTGGAGCTCAATTCCTTGAGCCTCTGTCGGAATCGTCGAGTCAGTTGAGATGCTCTCCGGATGGTCCGGATTGTGCAAGAGAAGGATAAGCTTACCCAGGTCAGTGATGTTCATTACTCCATTGGCACTGGAGCTCGCGCGCCTATGCTTGGTCTCCTTGGGTGGCGATGAAGAAAGGCCTTGGACGGCAGAATCGACCTTGGTCAATGGTTCCGACATGATGCTGGAGGTGGTGTTTGTTGTGGTGTTGATCAAATGGATCGGTGCTTGGATGGCTGTCTCTAGAGGTAGGACACGAGCACGCGTGAGTATGACGACGACAAAGAGGACCGAGCCAAGAACAGACTCGGAGAAATGGAATCAATTACCTTGACAGACAAGTCGTGGTGGTTTGTTGTTATGATGTTGGTCGATGACGGTTTGCAAAGACGAGAGGTGATGAAGTGTGGTGTGGCAGAAGAAGAGGGGAAAAGCGAAGAAGAGAAGAGGAGAGAAGATGGAGGGTCGGGGAGGAGAGGTATTGCTTCTTATTGAGTGACCGGTCAGAGGGGAGGACGGCTGATGCCACCACTGCTCCTTCCGTACAATGCATCTTGCTCATCCATCTGCTACCAGTAATCTCGGGTCCTGGTGCCTGCCTTGGGGGAGAGCTGTTTCGTCAGACGGGCGGGGTAATGCTCGTCGGGATTGCTTGGATGGGCTGGATGGCTCAGGAGAGAGATCACGTTGGCCGTCCTTGTCAATCGCGTGACAAGTACATCATCATGGCACGACTCGCAGCCAGTTTCCTAATCCCTGCCTGCCAAGCGAAGTACCTGTATCCGGCCAGTGGGTCCCAGGACGCTATTCCCATTTTGGCTTACCTCGCCCCTCTGTCTTTGACCACCAACGCACTCAGCGCAGCGGGAATCTGGGGAAAATCCGGGGTAGCAGGGAGCTTGACCCACTGCCCGTCAGCCTCTGCTAACTTCTGACGTGTTGAGCCAAACTGATGCCATTTGGTATGAAGACTCTCGAGATGGTTACTAGTGAGCTCATGGCTTTTTCGGACATTTTAGACCCATTTGTTGTGATGTTCTACCATGTGTAAGCCTCGAGAGTCGAGTCCCGAGTGACAATCAGTGAGGGGAAGCTCTCGTTGATCAGCCTGTGAGCAGCAGCTCTGGGTGGCTTGTCGGGGTGCTTCTCTGCCTTTCTCTACTGTCTCACACCCGTGCCGCAGCTCCCGGAAATGCAAGCAAAACAGCAAGCGCCAGCCCAAATGGAAACTAGCGGGGTTTCTAGCGGGGTCCCGTGGTAGGCCAGTGATAGCTTCAGGAATGACATGCAAGTTCAGCTTGATCCAGGGGTGGCTGTTGTCCACCTGACCTTGGGGTTACGGAACGGACAGTTGCACTCGCATTAATTGCCTGGGCAGAGATTCCACGAGTTTCTGTATCTCAAACGCCTGTCGGAGCTTGGGATATGTCAACACGAGCAACGGACTCGTCAACCCCTGAGATGAAATCCGGTGAACCACACGACTCGGGATTCAATCGATTGAACGCACTTGCTCCAAAAGATCGACGTCACTCGTATCCACATGAGCTGTTCCAATGCCTGCAAGCTTTCCACTTACGACACCACAGCGGCAAGGGCCAAGGGTACGTACTGTACCGGCCGGGAATAATTGAGCTTATTAATAGTGGACTAGCTGCAGCTCCCCGTTTGCGATACTCCGCGCAACGCCTCGGGATTTTCCAATTTTAACTCAGTCTACATCAGAATGCTTGCCGGACATTTGCTCGAACTACAAAGATATGCTAATCTGACCTTTTCAATGTGGTGCCTTTGAAGCCTTCAATATCGGACTACTATATGCCTTTGGCACTACTTGTTAAATATCTCGGGCTTCTTTCTCGTTATACTAGCTGGCCTTGTCTGTCCGGTGGGTTATTTGGAGACTTCAAATGTGTTGTGGACACTTTAGGGGGCCCCCTCAGACCTGAGACCAGGTTCAGGAAGGAAACAGTCTGCTCCGTAGGAAGGAGCTTCATACAATCTGATGGATGGCTTTTAGTCATCAAGATCTGTCTCGATGACGTGGGTGGACGATGGCGCTATGGGATCATGACAGGAGTGAAGCAAGTACTAGGGACGAGGGCGGTTATGTAGGTTCCTCGATCCCCGATTCCCCGATCTCTTTGGACCCATTACACGGCCCAAACCTGGGAAAGTACCCTTCAGCTTCTCTTCACCTCGGCTCCCTAGAGAGAGAAATATGGGTAATGACCTAGGCGGGAGATTGAATGACACGGATAAGGAGACGTCACAAGGCCTCGAGAAGGAAAGAGCTCCAAGATGTGTGATAACCGGTCGAGTCGGCGAGACGGGAGTCGCCCCGGGCCGGCCGGCGAACTTGCCTGGCATCCCGACAGCCGTCTTCGGAAAGGGGAAATGCCACATTTGACAGCCCTGGTTCATCATGGCATACATACAGGAGACATTGAGAGTCTTCTATTCGATTGGACTTCCGAGCACAGGAATCGATACTCTATGGTGGTGATATCCGATGGCATCGTCTTGGTTGACAAGGGACTCATCGCAGTTATAAAGTTGTCTTACAAGACTGCTGCTGGGCTAAAGGCATCCATAGTGTGGAATGGCATACTGGCAATGTCACAGGACGTGGAAGTCATTCCTGGTGTTCCATCCGAACTGGAGGACGACCCTCGGCTCGACTGGCCTTGGTTGTGCAGCCGTTCGTCGGATTCCAACTTTGCGCACTTGAATGTCTCTGGTTTTCAATACATGCTTTCTTTTCGCTAAGGAGCCCCAACCCATCACGAAACGAGAGAGCCGATCCTGCTCGCCGGCTACCATATGCAAGCAGAACCTCCGCAACTCTTCCTACTTTACAACGATCGCATCTTCGCAACAACCTCACAACGTCGCACCTCCCAAGTCCATCCAAATCCACTAAACATAAACATGGCAAAACATGCCACCATGCCCGCCCAACCCATCGTGCGCCTCCAACACGGGAATAACATCCGGAGCAAGCCACTTCAAATCAATCATCCTCCCCGCCGCAGCACCCCCATCAGCACCCCCACCATGCCCGGCATGTCCCGATTCCTCAGGCGTCGGCGTCGGCGTCGGCGTTGGTCTCGCCCCCAGATTCACCACCGCATTAATCCGATTCTCAGGGTCCTGCATCTGCCAAATCCACCAAAGCCGATCGAGCATGGCGTGATGGAAATAAAACACCGGATCTCCAGGCGAGCAGAGGGGATCACCGCCTGGATCGCCGCCTGCGATGAAGTGTCCTGCTTCGTGGACGCCCCAGGGGTAGGGGTCTTTGTTGTTGCGCGGGGGGGTCAGGAGGGTGTTGTAGAAGGTGTTGATGTCCTTTGATTGGGCGATTAGGTTGTACGAGATGTTGGCTGTTGCTCCCAGGGCCGAGTTGATGTTTAGGTCGCGACGGAGACAGCGCGGGTTTGGGCCGGTCGCGTTGGCGAGCGGGTTCTTGGGGATGTCGTTCATCATTGGGACGCCTGGGCCTAGGGAGACTACCATGCTGTTGCGTTGGGGCGAGGATTGTGAGTACGTACGCGCTTCATCTTCTTGCGGTATGGTGGGTTGGTAAGGAAATGGAACTAACTCTTTGAAAGGTCCGGTAGTAACGCAGCCGCCTCCTTCACCCTTGGGGATGAGCTTCCCCGTCGCGCTGTTCACACCTCTATACCTCGGGTCCGGGGCCCCGTTACCGCCCATGCTCGTCGCGTTGCCGTTGAACAAGGCCGACTTCTCGGGCTCGTGCGTATACCGATCATAGTTCATGTACGGATGATACCCCTTGTAGCCGCACTCGTTGCGCAGGGCCATTTCGTATGCCAGGACAAAGTACTTGTGCCCCGGGAACAAGCCGACGGTGTCGTGGAGAACACCCATGTGCGTCATGTGGTAAGCGACAAAGTCGTCGTACCTGTTCTGCACCCCGGGGAACTGGTCTTTGGGAGCGCGAGACGGCTTGTTCATGAGGCAGAGCGTCGCTTTGATGAAGTCGAGTCTTTGCTCGTCCGTCATGTCGCCCCTGGTTTTCCACGGCTTCTGGATTAGCAGAGACTCGTTTGCTGACCATGGTTAGGAAAAAACGTACCATTCTCGCCGAACACCGGCGTTCTCCAGCGTACAGTTATTGTTCTTGCCGGCGGCGATTTTCTTGTCCATGTACGACTCGATCTTGGGCATGGTCTCCTCAAGGAGGTTGTCGACCACGTCGAGGGGATAGAAGCCATTTCGCTGACTATGTAGCCGGCGCCCAATCCCATTTCAATCAGCTTGGTTCGATTATTCCATATGCGATAATACTTCCTCGGGGTCAAGATGATTCCAGCCGACTTGAACTTACACCTTCACCTTGGTCCTCCAAGACTCCTCCGCCTGGGCGTTGCCTACTCCGGCGAGTAGGGACGGCACTACCAGCGCGGCAGCGCTCCAGGTAATGTACCGCATTGCTCTGTAGTGTCAGCTGGACGTCGAGTATGATTTGATGGATAAGTCTCGATGGGTCTACTTGGTTTAGTTCATCGACGACGAGTAAGCAAAGAAGAGCAGGCCCATCCAGTTGAATGGATGGGGACCAGGTTATAACCAGTCTTCATTTCACTGTAATGGCTCCGCTCCGTGCAGTCTACAGTTCCAGGACTCCATCCGGCAGTTTCTGCGACCCATGATAAAATGCGCAACGTACTATAAATACGACGGTACGCTGGGAGTCTCGGTGGACCAAAAGCTTTCAACAAGTCTTGGTCTAGTATATCGAAATTGTTCCAAGTTAAAACAGTCATATGTGGACACGCAGATCAATAAATACGAGTCACTGGCATGAAGACTGCTCGTTAGCTGTGTCAATTATAGTCCACTTTCCGATACCCGGTTGTCCACTTGCCGTTCCGGGTACCGAACGAATGATGATTATCCCGATTGGATATCTCCTTCGTTGGCGGGAGCATCAGCAATTCAAGCGTCTCGGCATATCTCCGACTGGATCTATACGCGCGTCTCTACCATCATAGGATGAATCGCAATATGTATCGAGTGTCTGTGAGCCAGGGGTATATATGTACGACTTGTGGACAACACAGCAAAGTAAGAATATGCAGGCCCCAACACTGGATAAAAGACTGACATGACCATTAGCTTGTCAGCCAGAGAGAATCGAGGACTGGTATCCAATTAGATTATGTAAACGTATAATGGTATATGCTGTCAACTGCTCTCCAAAGTATCCCAAGTATATCATGAAACAACCACCCCAAAGTCCAGTCCGTGTCCGTAAAGATGCAAAAGACTTTTTCTCCCCTTTCACCCCAAGCCAAAGTGTAAGTGCCGATTGTATGGCCGCCGATATCCCTACAAAAGATGATGCTCTCCCAATAACCCCAGTGTATGTGGTATAGTACGTAACGCCCGATATATCCCAAACGCCGACCAGTCCGTGAGTCCATCCGGACATCCCGTGTATGTTGTTGCCCTCCTTCTGGCGAGAAATGTTGAATGCTTCAAGCTGGTTCCCAAACTACAGTACACCCATCAGGTGTGCTGCGAGTCATGACTCCTCCTTCCCCCTGTCGTCGGGCTGCTGTTGATCCCCCCCACCACCGCCTGTCGAGAAAGGCTTCCGCGCATAAACAACATGAAAAGTCAAATACGCATGCACCTCATTATCCATGAGCGCCTTGCGCACATCCACAAGAAACATCTCGATCTGCAGCTGCGTCCAGCCAAGCGCCATCAACGGCCGTCGACTTATTCCTCGGAGACCGTCCATAATCGCTGTTCTTTGAAACAAGCCCGCCAGTCTAAGTCGTTTGTCCTGCGGCCACGAGCCAATGGGCGCTTTGTGCGTCGTGTGCTTTATCTCTTCAAAGCCAGCGGCTTTGAGTTCGTCGGGCAAGCTGAGGATCCCGAGCGCGTCTGTTCCCAAGGCGCGCATGCCAGCTATTAGGTAGTTTATGAAATCGCGGAGGGCGTATGGAATCGTGGGGGATACTGTGCCGTCGTCGGATTGTGTTGCGTAGTGTGTCTCTTGAAATTCGATGTAGCCGCCTGGTTTTAGGTGCCTGTTTTGAATCCAAGGTTAGATTAGCCACCGGGTGAAGGAGGGCGGTTGAGTATAAGCTTACTTCATCGCTTGTTGCAGGAGATACTCCCGATCTCGTATCGAGTAGACGACATGCCGTACGTGGATATAGTCGTACTTGTTCGCTTCGTCAAGCCACTCTTCTTCCAAGTCGTCGACAAAGAAATGCACGTTTTCGGGGACAAAGTTGGGTTGGATCGGCGATAGGTCGATGCCCGTTACTTTGGCGTTTGGGTATTTGTCGCCTACTATATCGTTGTGTAACCATAGTTAGCCATGTGTCCTAGCAGTTGTTTGCTCGTGCCCCGCGGGTCTAGATCGTCTTGGGAGTACGAGAAGGCCGGTCAGTTGCCGGTTTGTCGGGCCCAGACACTTTCCGGGCACATGTCGTGTCCTAAACACCACTGTCGTGAACCTGTTACACAACCCAGCACCGACCCATCGGCTCATGCTGAAACCATGTATGTCCAACGCAAACTAATCGACGAAGAGTTCCTGTTCGGCCGTCGTCCAAAACTGTCCTGGTGCGTATGCAATATGCCGACCAAGCAAACAAACACGATTCAAGTTCCCAACAGAGAGGAGAGAAATGCAAGCCACTTACGCTCAATGGCCCATATTCCTGTTCCGGTACCTGTATCATGTGCATTCAGGGGTCAGCCTCCTTTTCTTTCTCAACCTTTTCTCGTGGAACCATGGCGGCACATGGATGTGGACAAGGTCGGAATTACGCACCCAAATCGAGCACCTCGCCACCATTCTTGAGAACCTCCTCGACGGGGGCATAGTGAAAAGCGCCCCTAGTCAGCATCAGGGCCATGGTGTGCTTCATGTCGTCCCGGTTCTGCTCCGTCTCGTCGTTGGGGAAGGCGTACTTTCCGTCCTTGTATGCATGATAGCGGAGGCCGCCCTCGTAGACGTGGGCTCGTACCGAACTCGTCATGGAAGCTGGGTACTTGCTCATGTCGGCCTCGAAGGCAAAGTCGGCGCTGGTGCCGCTGTGTCGGGGGTTGATCTGGGTATCGACTGACGGGGCCTTGGTCCCGGACAAGGAGGAGGTCGAGGCCGACGAGGTCTCGCCATTGAGTTTTTCTTTTCCCTTTGACAGATTCATGCCGGCGGTTTGGTATATCTCCTCTTCTGGCGTGCTTGCTATGGCGATCGGAGGGGTCGCGGGGGGTGGAGGCGGAGGAGGCGGTGGCATGGATGCCGAATCGTTCCCATTTGTACTCATGGGGGCTTGTGATCTGCGTGTCTCGGTGGATGTGAAGGGCGCTGGCAGTTGTGTTGGCTCAGGGTGAAACCCAAGGACCAGAGTCTCGCAATTGCTGCTACCGCCACCGGAGAATTTCACACGTACTCAATTCCAAGACTGTCATGAGGGCAGACAATATTCCCACTGGGCGTGATGTCGGTGGCTAAGAGTAGCAACCCGCTATCAGTTATCATATGCAGGCCTGCACGATTGGTGTCGACAGTGGGTTGGGAATAACACGGTTAGGGACCGGTCCGTGATTATTTCTGGAGGATGCGAGGGAGTGGCGTCGGCACTGGCTGCAGCTGGGTCTGGGTTTTGACAGGTCCCGAGTGGCAGAGCTTTGGGGGAAGGGTGCCAGCACAGTATGTACGTAGGCCACCGGCCCGGGCAGCTGGTTGAGGTATATATAGTGTCCCAATCACAGGGGAAGAAAAGACAATAACAAAGACAAAGCAGAGACAAGGAAGGGGGCGGGCTGAAAACGAATGCTCGGGGACTTTGATGGGCGACCCGGGAATCTGGTAAAGGTCGGTGCGGGACAACCAGGATATGGAAATAAAAAGGAGATTTCTGGGTCGGTCTTTTCGCTTTGGGGGGGGGGGAAATTTATCGGGGCATGGGGGTTTCGGAATGGGGAGGGCCCCAGTTGATGAGGGGAGGGGAGTCAGGGGACAGCCCCAGAAAAGAATAAACCTGTGGTGGAGTCCAGCAAACTCCAGTCCCAAGCAGTCCCGACGACACCCCTTTCCAGCTAGTCTTTCCTCACTGCAGCTTAGTTCGTGATATGTTCCGAAGCCGCTCGGTCTCTTGAATACTTCGAGAGACGCTAGCCTGTCTGTTGGTAACTAGCAATGACCTCTGGACGGCGTGGAATGGGATTCGGTAGAGTATATATTGGCCATACATGAACGAGAGCCTGCTGACAGGTGTGGGACATAATAATGTGCATCTCAGAATCCGGGCAACAGGTAAGCTACTGCCACAGACCGGTGCTGGTGGTGGGGAGAGTCACTCGGTTGTGGGCACCAAGGACATGTGGCACCTCGCTACAAACCGTGGTGGAGAGACAAAGAAGGAACTTGACAAAATTCCGTCTCAACGAGATTGCTGGCCATGGACAACACGGGAACTCGAAGAGCCAAGACGCGCCATAATGCAACTCGGAATTTGAAATAATACCAGCAAGTGACAATGCACCAAGGCATCATGAGAGAAAGACGGCACGAGGGAGTCTAGACCCTATCGCATGAACAGAATACCGGCGCTGGACAAGTCGGGAGTCGGTAAGGGGGAAACAAATTTGTCTGGTCCCAGCAGTATGGTTGAGGTGTAGCGGCTTGGCAAGGGGCGGGGTTTACAGTTGGGACCCAGATCCTGTGGCAGAGACCAGGGCCCCAGGCAGGGAATCCCGGCCGGCCGGGGCTGCTCAATGCCTGGCATGTTTCTGAATCTGGTCTCTGACTGCCTGTTCACAAACAACTGGAACCAGCATTTTATATCCCCAATACCTGGGACATTTGTAGATGCAAGGCAGCGCAGCCGATGGCCATGTCAGCACGTTGTGCCCTGACTGGACGGATAAATCGATCACCGACATCCCTGAGCTGGCGACCAGATCAAGCCAGCAGCATTGTGAAAATTCTATGATGGACCGCTGAAGCCCGTGCCACAGGCCAAGAGTTGCGCCCGAATCTGTCTCTTTCCGCGAACCGACGGCCCAGGACAGGGGCTTATTTAGGGCACTGGATAGGGAGGTAGCATTCTGAAGCACACCATCCCAAAGGAGCGGTGGGAATTTCTTTCTTCTTATTTATCGACAGAAAGTGAAATCTTGCACCACAACGTCAAGTCTTTGATCGCCAACATGTCACATTTGTGGCGCTGGACCTGAAGCTGCTTGTCCCAGCTGAGTGGCGACGTGTAGTGTAGTGAAAAGAGGAAGCGGTCAACAACAAGACCGAAAGGCAACGTGCAATAGACGCCCGTTATTAGCTGCTCCCGTCACTACGTGCATGTATTCCCGGTCCACTAGGTCCCACAGGCACGAAGAATACAATCAAACAGTCGGTGCATTTTGCCCTACAAACGCCCAACACTCCGGAATTGTGTTGCACGTCACAATCATAGGGCAGACAGGGCCCCCGTGGCAGCTCCCAATCGCGAGATTGACCTGCATGGTGGCGTTCGCGGCTTCTTGGTTTACCGGTTAAGCCTCCATACCCTTCTGGGGACCGGAGCCTTCCGTAATCCTCGAGGGAACTTTCACTGTTCTTTTTTTCTTTTATACCAACAAGAATCACGCCTTTTTTTCGAGACCGTCCTGTTGGTTGGCCTTGGCTTCCATCGTGTTTCTTTCAGCTGGCCCATATCTGTATTCGCTAGGTACCATGCCCGTACTGTAACCCGCAAGTTTGGTTGGCTGTGCCGTAACAGGCGCTCCAATTGCCGGCTTGTCACTCCTCGCCAAGACAGTCAATTACACCAAGACATGGAACGCTGATGAGAGAAAGGAAACATGAATCCCCAAAAAGTTTCGGAACCACGACATCAAATCCCCGTCGCCATCTCCCGTCCTCCTCCCCTAAACCCGGGCGGACATGTAACCACGGGAGAGCGACGCGACACAGCGAAACAAAACAAAGCCAAATCATACCACGAAGCGGGATCCTCCTGAACGGTACGAAAACGAAGCCGGCCCTTTTCTTCAAGATTGCTACCTATAACGCCTGCTGAATATGTCTTTTCAGTACCATTCGCTTGCCGGCAGGCCTCCCGTCCATTTCCCGTTCCCCACAATTCGTCTTGATACTAATTGATCCCGCTGTGTCACAGCCAAAAACACGCGCTCAAAGTCAAATCATCTATACAGTCTGACCTCCACCTAACGATGGGCATGGTGGCAGGGTTTTCCATCGTTATACCCAGATTATCGTCAATGTCAGGGGGGTGCACAGACCATATTAGGCCAGGTTTACAGCCATACGGGTATTTTACCACTAAAATACAAGGTCTTACAACAAAATACGCATATTAGCTCCTATAACCTATAACGATATATACGTATTAGTCAGTAGATTCCTAACGATTATCTCAATACCCAGATTCAGGGGTCGTTTACATACAAATAACGATGGTTTCTAGCATATCAATCGTTAAATAGAGGTTATCGTTATGTCTCTGATCGTTATGTGGAGGTCAGACTGTATCAAACAAGACACAAGCGACAAACATGAAGAAATGACCAAACATATGGAGCATCTCCTCCCGTAGGTAGTGTACTGGGTAGTGTGTCATAGCAAACTTGGACGGCGGCAGATACACGGGCCTAACCGATTTAGGAAGGTCGAAAGAACAAGAATGGCGGTAACGGAACCTACCAAATGCAGCTCTGCCAAAGACTGGGGGCGCCGGGGCGGGAAGTGCAGTGGGACGGGCATCTTCATCTCCAGTGATCCCCCATGCACTGAACATCATCACTGTACATGTACACTAATAATTGCTGGGTTACGGCTCCGAGGGAACCGTCCAGGTGGGATCAATGAGATAGAGGAGGGAGGGCAATAAAGAGCAGGATTTACTTCTGACACGGAGAAGAAATAGCATCGCGCTTTGCATGACTCGGTTGAGGATCCCTACGTCTTTACATCAGCAGCATACCAGTGTGGTGGTAGTATCTGGGAACTGACGTGGTTATTGAGGTTCTCATCTCATAAGTCCTACATAAGGACCGACCATCGACACAGGACGGCAACCCACTGAACTGAAGTTTGTAAGCGGCTCCCAGATTACACAGTACGACGGTGCACGGTAAATACTTTGCTCACCCTTTCTCATCTTTTATCTTTCTTGAACTCCAATATCACCTCTCAAGATGGCCAAACATGGTGATCCTGCCATGTTGCGGGGTTTGCAGCTCGCCAGCACCGAACCGTTGGGGAGCATTCCTCGGGTCGGCATTCTTCCTATGGTATTCGGCCCCTATATATTCTCTGCACATTGGTGCTAGCGTCGTGATGGAAAGCAAGCCACAGCCTGCAGGACGATGAATTCAGACGCTAAAGACCACCCTAAAGTGGCTATGGACACCTCAAACTCGTGAATCTCAAGTCTTGCTGACTGAGCCATATCGAGAAGGTAGATATAAACGTCACCGAATTAACGCAGTGGCTTGCCTGTTAGCTGCAAGCACAATAACCTCGCAGGCGCCACGAGACGAACTAAGCATAATTCCAAATTTCCACAGCCCATGCTAATAGCAGCGGCATTTCCCATTCTGGGCCTCTAATCGGGTCCCTCTTACATTGTCGGTAAAGCGACGCCCTCTAAAAGGTTGATAGCATTACTAATGCGATATTGGGGGGGACATTTCACATCCCAAGATGGCAAGATTCAAGTGGCCATGTTAGTCCACGCCCTTGCATGCTCGGCCAACAGAGAACTTCAGTTTCATTACCACAGTTTTGAGTGATGGTCAACTAGCCTAGTATCTTGCCATGAACCTCCGATATCGAAACGATGGTCCTGAGCATGTCGATCCGTGCCCGAACTTGGGGCGCCTCAGCTCATATCCGCGTAGCAATAGGAAGAAGGCTTTCTCACATGGTCCAAGATTGACCAATCATAACCAGATGTTGCCGAACAAAATACAAGTGAGCGAAAACGTCCACCGAACTACATTGGGAAGAAACTCGCAGGCCAGTGTAGCTCACCATATCTCATTGTATCATGGCCTTCATGTTCCCAATACCTATTATCTCATGGACGTAACGATATGACCGGGCCAAAGATGAGTGGCAGTCTTACAGACAACAGCCAGCGACTTACAGCATTTGGCCACTTGCGTAGCATTCCCTGTGATGAACCAGCCAGCCACCTGGTCGGACACCAGCTGAGGATTGTCTTGTCGAAAGAACTTTTAACAAAACAAGACGGGTTATCAAAACGACCTTGACCACAACCACCCAACCGACCAATCAGCGGTCGAAATCCCACATATATTATAAGCTGGCCATTCACTGACACCATACTTCCAAGAGTCCTAGCTGCCTACGCACTAACCAAGTTGTGATCAACATGATTATATTGCTTACGCGACCACCCCTCAGGACGTTGGAAAGGGGTACTTGTTGCTATTGGACATGCTTGTTAATTAGCTTCTCATATTACATCTCAAGTATGAGTTTCTGGGAAATTCACCTCCATTTCTGGAGGTCGCGACTCCAAATCTAGGAGCCTGTGTCGCCGATTTTGGAGTCAAATTTCCCGCCAAGACCCGTCCCCACTAGGTACACTCCCGTACCGAATTTAGTCGGAGCCCTACAACCGAACACTCGCAGAAAATAAAAATTAACTGAATAGGCGGCAATACAAGCCACCACCAGATATTAAGTTAGTAATAGTTGGTGGCAATTCGGGCGATGGAATTATGATTCTGACTTTGATGTCCGAGAAGATAATATTCCACTATATTAAATACGCCTTTTTTACGCACCCTCAATCAACTTGCGTTTTACTTTCGAACTCTTCGCTTCAACAATGGCGATACATCCGCCCAAGCAGCATGCTCAGCAGTCACCATATTACTACCAGAAGCAGCGTCAGCGCCATGCCGAAGATGGAGCACCGAAAAGAAACCATGCGCCAAAGACCAAGGAGAACATGAGTGTTGTAACTAATAGGTGGAAACGGTATATTACTTTTAAATCTTCGGATTTTGACAGATTACTTACCAACTGCAGTTTTTGTCATCTTCTAGGTGTTACCGATCATGAACATTTGAAGAAGGCAGAGAAGGAGGACATCATGACTTAACACTTTTCCCAAAATTAGGAAAAGGAGCACTGTGCTGGAATATAAACGAGTATTTTTCATGATTTATCGAAAATCTATGAATTGCGATTTTGATCGAGAGGCGGCGTCTGAAATACATGATGTAAGTTGAAATAACTCCCTTGCGAGAGGGCGCTAACACAGCTTTAGTATATTATGGGCCACCTCACGATCTCGTACACACTTGACACAACAACAAATGAGAAGCTAGTTCTGAACGTCGATGATATTTATGTAATCCTTCACCATCACTGGGTCCACGATCGGTCGAAGTTTCCGGATGAGCATCAGAGAATCCAACTCGGCCTTATGATCCAAATTCAAAGCTATACTGCCACCAGACCAAGAGTCCTCGCATATGTTCCAATAAACAAAGAACGCATCGAAGCACATTATATAGGCCAGAATAAGGAAGTTGATCTTAGTGCTGAGTGGAACCCCGAGGAGGATGACTTCCGAACAGTCTCTTACCGAGATATTAAACTCTTTTTTTTGCCGAATCCGGGGGCGCCAAAGGACCTCCTCGTCATGGAAATTACTCTGAGATATACGAAAGGTTGGAATCAGAGGCCGATACCGTATGTCTATTATTCTTCCGGCTGTTTATTAACATGAAACAATCTAACACCAGGATAGAAAGACATTTATACTATATGAAGTCGGTGATCTGATGTTTGACGCAACTATCTTAATGGTTGCGCTCGCGATTCTTGATCAAGCCTTTAAGGCTGAGGTATCGTCAGTCGAGGATATTTACAAGATTAGGGTTACGTCACCTCGACATTCCTTAGAGTTTGATTGGAAGGAGGATGTCCTAGACATTCCAGCCTTCCGACAACCCGAGAGCAGTTCCGGCAATGTAGGAACATCCCCAACTCAGCCAATTCGCTACCACACCTATCTAGGATATTTGCAACGGCTAGGTATCCTCTCAGGTTTCATGCAAATATTAACTTGTTACATGATTCGGCATGGATCGGGAGAAGCCGTGGAAGGTTCGAATCCCCATATCCGTTCACGCTAAGAACTATTGCTCATTCTACTAGCCATTGGAACACAGGGACAGCTCCAACAAGTGATGAACCACAAGGATGCTGATATATACCAAGCGTATATCAACCAAAAGGTTCAATGCGATACTGTCGCCGCGTTCATTGGACGGCCGTCTAAGAAAGCACTGATAAGTGCGGCGACGCATATGAGCCGTTACGTCGACCCTAGAGCGCCCACTAAGGCGGGCCAACAAGAATTAGAGCAAGCAAGAGCTAATTACGGCATCTTGCAGCTTATAGAGCTACGCGACATGTTGTACAGAGAAGTTTGTCTCGAATCAGGGAATATGAGACAGGCTAAGAAGGATGGAACCGAACTTTACGGAATGTATGCAAACGTTGCGGCAAAGGTCACTTCGATGAACATGTTGATTCGTAAGGTGGCGAAGAAAAACATGAGGCAGAAGGTTTTTGAGGAGATTAACACCATTGAGATCAACCAGTAGATCCGAAATGAGCACAGTGCTTACCTTGATGCTCTTAACGATACTTTGGGTCAGCAGCCAAGCCATCGACTCGAAGAGCGAAAAATGCTCGCGTAACTCATTTGTGCAGACACTGAGAGCCTAGACGAAGAGATAACTGCAACACCGATTGTGTACGGCCAATACACTCGTTCGCCTGGGACGGATGAGAGAGCCACCGCGACCAAGATTACCAAGGACAGTTCCTCAAGTTCAAAAGCGCTGTGCCCGAAACCAATGTTTCTTCTGCTATTGGGAGCATGGGGATTCCACCACATTCTGTACTGTTTATAAGGCGAGGAACCATATGAAACTGCATTTACGTAGATATGACGAGGACAGCTTAATATGTTGTCCAGAGTCAAATTGTATTCAAGAGGCTGATTCTATGAAAATGGGCGAAGTAATTCGGGGTAATACTTATGTTGGGGTTGGGAGTTTTCAGAGTCATCTAGAAAAGGAGCATTTCTATGATATATTTAAGGAGAGGGCTCATTGTAAATGTTTCTGGAGAATTAAGTTGAGTAATTTAAATATGTTATAATTAGCGTTTGAGTATATATTGTGATTAAATGGCAGTCAAGATGTTACCACCTGACACCTAAGTAGATTCCAGACTGTAAGGCAGGACACCTAACGGGGAATTAATAATTGAAAAGAGGTCAAACAAATACTCAAGTACTAGCGCTTACGTGATTTCTTTACATGCCAATTCCAGGAGGCACCTGTGATCCCTCTCCACCAAACTCAGTTGACCTCTTTCTCGTCTCAATTTCCTCATTTCATATATCACAAAGCATTTCCCGCATTGTTACTCAATTTAGGAAAGATGCTTCACAACGCACTAGCAAGACACGTACCAATTGTAACGCCAGTGACATACCACACCACTGAGCCACAAACCCACAAAAGGGCATGATTCTAGAACGGAAGAATCCGCTCTAGGATTGGTATGTATAGTGTATGTAACAGCCGTAATAGTACGATCGTGACACCAATCATGATGCTTCGATTTGCAGTTGGCGTCAGCCCCAGACGCCGACGCCACCAAAGTGCCCGATATGCGGGGTTCGTGGTTCCCGCCGCGAAACGCATCAAGCCCAAAAGACGGCCACAACCACATCAAGGTTCAATATGCCAACTGAAAACACCGCGATGCACACTGCGCGCCGCGACTACCAATAATAAGTAACTCTTTCCTATTCCTACTGTTATCCAAACTTTAACCACTAACGCGTTGAACCTACAGATCCACGACGTTCAAGCCTTCCGTGCGCACCCGCCACCAGCACCGATGCAAATACCGGCCGAGAGCGGACTCTGATAACCTTGCACGATGTGGCTCCTGAAGCGAGACCCTACCGGCGAGTTCCGCCTGACAAAGCACCCCCCGAACGACGAAACCCCCGAGATTCCACCCTATGCGATACTTTCACACACATGGGGCGATGAGGAGGTCCTCTTCAGGGACCTGGCGGGCGGCACGGCCAAGAACAAAGCAGGCTACGCTAAGATTCAGTTTTGCGGAGAGCAAGCCGAGCGTGATGGGCTGAGATACTTCTGGGTTGACACATGCTGTATCGACAAGTCTGACGCCGGCGAGCTTCAGCACGCTCTCAACTCCATGTTTCAGTGGTATCGCAACGCGGCCAAATGCTATGTCTATCTAGCAGATGTCTCAGCCCATCAGCACGATATCACCAACAGCCGTGACGGGAATCTAGTCGCTCGACAAAGCGGATGTGTTACCCAAAGATGGGCCTTCAAGGAATTCACTGCCCCAACAATTGTCCAATTGTTCTCTAAAGGCTGGAAGCCGGCCTTTCGGCAGAGTAGATGGTTTACCAGAGGATGGACCCTCCAAGAGCTTATCGCCCCAACGACTGTTGAATTCTTCTCAAAAGAAGGCTTGTGTCTGGGAGACAAGAAGTGTCTTGAACAGGAAATCCACAAGATAACTGAGATTCCCCTCAGGGCCCTCCAGGGTTACCCGCTGTCTGATTTTAGCGTTGCTGAGCGGATGAGATGGATCGAGAAACGTAATACCAAATATGAGGAGGACAAGGCGTACTCGCTATTTGGAATATTCGACGTGCACATACCGGTTCTCTACGGCGAGGGGGGACAAAAAGCGCTGAAGCGGCTGCGAGACAAGATTCACGAGGATTACCTTTGCCTGGCAAAGCTCTGGTCTGCCGATCCGCGAGATCCGCGCCATGAGAAGGAGCGTATCGAGCTAGCAAAAGGCGGCTTACTAGCTGATGCTTACCGCTGGGTTTTCGACAACCCCGACTTCAAGCGATGGCGCCAACTGTCGGAGAGCCGCCTACTCTGGATCAAAGGTGACCCCGGCAAAGGCAAGACCATGTTACTGTGCGGCATCATCAACGAGCTAGAGCGGCCTATTACTGTAAACGGTGGTAATTTGGCGTACTTCTTCTGTCAAGCCACTGACTCGCGCATCAATAATGCAACCTCCGTACTACGGGGGTTAATCTACGTACTCGTTCAACGGCAACCGCGTCTCCTCTCACACCTGCCCGAGAACACTTACCCCTCCGATGATGCAATGGCATGGATCGTCCTGTCGAAGACTTTGCTCGAGATGTTAGAAGATCCGAACTTGAAGGTCACCTACTTGGTGATTGATGCTCTGGACGAATGTATGATAGACCAACAACAGCAGCTTCTCAGCTTAATCGTCCAGATATCGTCTGTATCTGCTCGTGTCAAGTTGGTCGTATCTAGTCGCAATTTGGTGCAGATCGAGGAACAGCTGGCGATTGTTGCGCAACAGTCCAGACTCAGCCTCGAGCTGAACGCCGAATCCGTTACCGCCGCCGTCGAAGCATTCATCCACTACAAGATCCTGTGCCTGTCACGACTGAAACAGTACGACAGCATCATGGAGAATTTCATTCGGGAATATCTTTCTTCGAATGCGAACGGCACATTTCTCTGGGTAGCTTTGGTCTGCCAAGCACTTGCGGACCCCAAGGTTCGGAAGCGGCACACTTTGACAAAGTTGCGTACATTTCCGCCCGGGCTGGATGACTTATATGCGCGAATGATGAAACAGATTGATGAATCTGAGGATACAAATCTCTGCAAGGAAATACTCGCCGTCACCACCACTGTTAGCCGACCTATCACCGTTCCAGAGTTGACTACTTTTGTCGAAATGGGAGGCGATGTTTCAGACCTAGAAGAGCTTATAGGGCTTTGCGGCTCCTTTTTAATTATTCGGGAGCAAACTATATATTTCGTCCACCAATCAGCCAAAGACTTTTTACAGGGAAACGCCGCGCATCAAGCTTCTCGAGAGGCTTTCGGGTGGGTCTTCCCTCTAGGGATGGAAGATGTCAACCACATTATTTTCTCGAGGTCGCTCATTGCGATGTCCGCCGTATTGCGACGTGATATGTATGGCTTAAAGGCGCCGGGATTCCCAATCAACGAAATTCAGATGCCATCTCCAGACCCCCTGGCCGCAGTACGGTACTCATGTGTTTTCTGGGTTGCCCATCTCCGCGACACTATTTCCAAAAAGGACACGCTTCAACGCAACATACTAGATACGATCCAGAGCTTTCTCGAGAAAAAATATCTTTACTGGCTCGAAGCTCTCAGTTTACTCCGAGCAATGCCGGAGGGTGTTATCGCTATAACACAGTTGAACGGTCTATTAGTAAGTCTGTACCATCCAATGCTAAAGACTAAGACTAATGGAGACATAGACTCACACCGATAACAGCCAGCTGACAAAACTTGTTTTTGATGCATACCGGTTTACTCTGACTTATGGATGGGTAGTAAAGCAAGCCCCTCTCCAAGCGTACGTTTCAGCCCTCGTATTTGCACCAGCTTCCAGTCTAGTAAAAGCGAAATTTAGGGCGGAAGAACCTGGCTGGATCTGCACGAAGCCAGCAGTAGAGGGGGACTGGAATGCATGCCTGCAAACGCTTGAAGGGCATAGCGGCTGGGTTCAGTCAGTTGCCTTCTCCCCAGATGGCCAGCGGCTGGCATCGGGTTCAGACGATGAGACCATCAAGATCTGGGATCCCGCCTCCGGGCAATGCCTGCAAACGCTTGAAGGGCATAGCGGCTCGGTTCGGTCAGTTGCCTTCTCCCCAGATGGCCAGCGGCTGGCATCGGGTTCAGAGGATCAGACCATCAAGATCTGGGATCCCGCCTCCGGGCAATGCCTCGAAACGCTTGAAGGGCATAGCCACTGGGTTCAGTCAGTTGCCTTCTCCCCAGATGGCCAGCGGCTGGCATCGGGTTCGGACGATGGGACCATCAAGATCTGGGATCCCGCCTCCGGGCAATGCCTCGAAACGCTTGAACGGCATAGCGGCTGGGTTCGGTCAGTTGCCTTCTCCCCAGATGGCCAGCGGCTGGCATCGGGTTCAGACGATGAGACCATCAAGATCTGGGATCCCGCCTCCGGGCAATGCCTGCAAACGCTTGAAGGGCATAGCGGCTCGGTTTGGTCAGTTGCCTTCTCCCCAGATAGCCAGCGGCTGGCATCGGGTTCAGACGATCAGACCATCAAGATCTGGGATCCCGCCTCCGGCCAATGCCTGCAAACGCTTGAAGGGCATAGCCACTGGGTTCGGTCAGTTGCCTTCTCCCCAGATGGCCAGCGGCTGGCATCGGGTTCGGACGGTCGGACCATCAAGATCTGGGATCCCGCCTCCGGCCAATGCCTCGAGACGCTCGAAGGCCAACACTCCTCGATTCAGTCGGTCGCCTTCTCGCTGGATGATCCAGGAAGGCAGACGTATAGTTTGGGGAGGGACCAGGCCTGGATTATTTGTAACGGCCGGAACTTAATATGGTTGCCACCTGAATACCGCCCAATCTGTTCTTCCGTCCAAGGGCAGACGGTGTCTATTGGTTGTACATCGGGGAGAGTTTTTACGGTTGGCTTCTCATGCGATGTCTAATCCGTTTTAAGCTCTTTCCATCCATCCTCTTTATTTCTTTTTTCTATCTTGACACCAGAAGGGTCTGGGAGGACATGTCAATTTATAGATAGTTTGGGAATTCTAGCATCTTCCAGCAGCGCTAATATATGTCACTTCGAGA
>MU858306.1:0-40797 GCA_033297075.1 Rhypophila decipiens | reverse complement strand
GTGGAGGAAATTAATGTTGAAGTTGAAGGTGGTGAAAATGGGAGAAAGTGTCCAGCTCGGTGAAATGTCCAGCTCGGTGATAAAATACGTTAACCATAAATTTTATAATTACAACTACTAGAACTACTATCTCCCTAGCTAAAACTAGAACTAGCTCGAATAAATGCTCTAACTAGCTCGAATAAATGCTTTAATAAGCTCGAATAAATACTCTAACTAGTTTATATTAATACTTTAACGAACTTGAATAAATACCTTAACTAACTCGAATAACTTATATACTTAGATTAACGGCTGGACGGTGGTTTTAGCCAGGTATCTAGTGGTTTTAGCGACGGCGTTTAGAAAACTAGTACTACATTCGGGCTCAAAGCTCTAGCCTCCATGTTGAAAGCTACAAAAGATCAAGTAAATACTCATCATCATCCTAAGGTATCGCGGTGATGTTGGTGTAGAATATAATCATATCAGCCAACCATCCCATCTTCCCACACCCCACCAAGTCTCCAGTTTCCTCAAACAGGGAAAGAATCTCCTCGGCCCTGTCCCGGTCCCAAAATACCATGCCGATCCATCTCCACAAGCCGACAACGTCAACCCACTCCCTATGCTCCTGACGGTCAATATCAAAGCCCGCGCCCACTTTCGGTACCAGACTTGAGCCCCAACGATTGATTCTCTTGCCTCCCATGGCATGGAGCCAGGCCCAGGGTGGTGGCGGCGAGTTCAAGCTGGTTCCCGAGATGGCCGGAACATTGTCGAGGTTCCAAACCCCTTCATCATCAACCAGCTCCCGAAGCGGCAGGTAATGGTCAGAGATCAACCGGCGCCATGAATTCGTGCCCGATAACCAGCTCAGCCCATTCCGGAAATGGGCCCTTCCTGATGCCAGCTCAATGGCGTAGTCATCACCAATCTTGTTCAAAACCCCAAAGATATGCTCAGTTCCTGATTTCTCCTCCTCGCGAATACTAGACAACAGCTTGGAATAAAACACATCCAGGTTTGGGTAGCAAGTGGAATAAAACGCGGTACTGCGATAGGACCTGGACCAGCTGTCATGCGCCGGTCGCAGCTCGGGCTCGGCGACCTCAAAGAGGTTCCCTATCAGTTTCCAGATGAAGCTGTCTAGGCTTGTGATTTGTTCCCATTCCCACGCTTCAAACAATGGAAAAATGGTGGCTATGAAAAGCTCTAGATCGCGGGGTTGATGTTGGCCTTGGAGGGTGTGAACTAGCTTCCAGTTTAAGAGGGCGGTGATGAGGCGGGATCGCTCGCTTTGTGTGAGGGGAGCTGCGACTGCTGATGCTGCGAGTTTGTTTTGACCGTAAGGTTGATGCATCATCCTTTTTCCGATGAACCGGAGCCGAAAAAGAGCGTAGAGATCTGCGAAACAGCAGAATACACTGGTGAGTCTCGTGATCTGGCAGGCAGGTAGGTGAACGTCAGTAAAATGGATTACAAAAGTTTCCCATACATAATGCGTACATACCTGGACAATAGTATCCCAACCCAAATCATTCGCCACAGGGACACCGGTGTGCGTGTGCGTCCGAGGTTGAAAGTTTTGGTATAGGTAAATGACACCCTCGAGATTGCTCTGAAAATCACCATCGTGCGAGACGGGATCACAGTGGGTGAGAAAAATGGCCTTTCGGGTCGCTGAGAGTCCGCCGAGGATGTAAAAGTTCATCCGGCAGAGAATGCCTGCTTTGTCGTTATGGAAGACATTGTAAATGATTGGCGATGCGCGAATGAACGACCACAAATCGTGAGAGGAATCGCAAGACGACAGGATCAGCGTGAGGACGTCGGAGTTCAGTGACTCCAGCTTGCAGGATGGCCCGGGTGGTGACAAGCGAGGAATTACCTCGTCCACTTGCGGCATTATGGTGATTCGGCGATGTGATGAGTGTGGAAGCTGGGAGGTTGTGATTTTCTTTCAAGGCCGACATGAGGTTGAGAGTCGGTAGCTTGTTGCGCCGGGGAAAGGAAGTGTTGTACGAGTAACGAGGACAGATTGTGAATGATTGGCCGAGGAGGTTGAAAGTGGGGTTACGTCACTCAGATGACCTTGAGCCGATCCTTCCATCCATCCAAACTCTATCTGCTTCCCTCGATAAAGTTTAGGATTTGAAAAGTCAAAACGGCCAGTGACTCATCGGTCTATAACTCTCGCCGGTGCAGTCATTTGAAGTTAAATTCGGCAGTAATATATTAGTTTTTTATATCATACTTTTTCCTCGTATTAGTGTCTAGTGCCTCTATTATTTTAACTTTTCTTTTCTAGCCACTTCATATCGCAGGCTACCATATATGTGTAAAAATAGGATGGGAAAATCCTACTATCAGTATACTGAATGGACGCTGAAAAGACCCTCGACGTCCCTTGTCGAATTGTTAAGAAGAAAGTGATCAACACCTTGAAAGGCTAGGAGAGCCTAGTTATAATATTCACATCATATTTTTACACCCACGTGGCTACCTGCAGGCAGAAGAAAAATTTCACAATACGGTCCTAATCAGTGACAGTAACCTGCCTGCAAGTATCGTTTCTAGGCAGCCGCGACCCGCCACTGCGGGTTAGAGGGGCACCGACCTCGCGTCACTGGATTATGGGATTTCTTTCTCTGGGCCGTTTAAAGGCAATGCAGGAACTGAATTTGAAGTTACTGGCTTTCTTGCCACTTGGTCTGCTAACTACCCAAGGTAATGTCGTCGACATTCAAGCCCATCCATCCTCTCTCCCACCGTCATTCGCAGTCCCAGTCCCAGTACCATGCCATTCTGTTTAAACATCCGGATTTCTCACAAGCTTGATAATGATACCCTGGTTGGTAAAGGTTCCATTGGTGAACTGAGGCTGCTGGTATCGCGGATCCGTAGCGTTGACCACAACGCCCATCTGCCCGCCGGCTGTATTACAGCCGATCAAGGCGGCGGCCTTCTGCTCAGGCGTCGCCTTGGATCCGCCCCCGTCGATGGTGTTGGCCAGGTCGTCAAAGGTGATGGAGGCGGCGTCGTCTCCCACCAGCTTGGCCATCACCCAGGTGCTTCCCTTGGTGGTGACCTGCCACTCGGCGCAGTTGTCGGCGTCGGGCAGGGGCATGGTGTAGAATTGCGGGTTACCCTTTTGGCTGCCGTAGAAGCGGAGATAGCCTGCCACGTAGTTGATCTCTTGGAGGGTGATGTTTTGAGGGGTCGCTCCGGGGTCGCTGTAGCAGATCCGCCGAGCGGGTTCTGGGCCAAAGCAGAAGGCCGAGCCCTGAGAGGCGAAGGCCAAGGCGCTGAGGGCAAAAAGTTTGAGTGAAGGAGTCATGATGAACTCGGATGATTGAACGGAGGAGCAAGAGGCAATGGTGGAGGAGCAAGCTCGATGAGGTTTGAGGATTCAAGGCTGTCTAGGTGAATGGCCTGGCCAAGACTGCCAAGGTGACAAACTCGAGGCTGATATCACCGTCTTTATACGTCGCCGTCCATGAGATTGGAGGCTTTGTCTCGAAGCCTACGCGAAAGATTCAAGGTCTTTCTCCTTGTTGCCATCTTCCCTTCCTGGCCATAGTCAGCTATCCGGCGCCCCTTGCTAGGTTCTCAAATGTACCACGAACGCATAGGACTTGTTGACAGATGGAATTGCCTGCAAGGCAGAGAGGCTTCAAATCAATAGTGCTGATTTCCCTAGTCTCCGTGGTATCCGGATGGACATTCATACGTCACCGTAGGTTCTTTCGTCGAGATCATCATGCGATGAAGAAGTTCAAGAGGTGTGGTTTCTGGCTTCGTGTCGCACAGCTTGCTCTCCGACCGGGTTATCTCCGGGCAGGATTTGGCTTCACAGAGAACGTGTGAGAAGTTGTAGCCAAAGGATTCATCGGTGGGCTGTCTAGGGTGGTACCTTGGTTAGATTACCAGGTTTCTACTCGGTCTCTTCTCGTGACATTGCAACCCTCCTTGCAGCCAAATATCGCAGCGCCGCAGCGAGGTGATATTAGCCGTAATTTCCTAGACTGGTAAGCAGAAACGGCCCCCAACCAAGCTTCCGAATCAAGGTGCCAGTCGCCTAAAGGTCCTGGCTCGTTTTCAAGGGTAAATCGACCTTCTTGATGCGGATGGATATACGATAGCGACTATGGAACTGTGCGACCATTCGTGCCTGTTCCAACTTCCAGCTATGACTGGCACCGAGGTATCCGGCCTTGCTCGAGGCTGTGTGCTCTCGCATAAAAACTCAATATTGAGACTATGCCTTGTTTGAGAGATTTGAATAATTTTATATTGATCCTTCCATGTCACGTATAATATCTGGGTCGGTCTTGCCATGGCTAAAAGCAGTCATGTGTTGATAAGTATCCTTCCTTTTGGGTGGTCAGCCTAACCATCCTCTCATCAATAATGGTCGGTTGTGCGCGGTTGACCTTGGACAAGTTGGAGGGTGACGATATTGGTAGTGCTGAGCCTTTCATTGCTAGCGGAGCTTTTCCGAAATCGATCGTGGAGTCTGGACAGGAAGTCAGGAAACCTATCCTACGCATAATGGCATCACAGCACGCAATTTGGTGTGGCGATCGAGCAGGCAGACTATCGGTCGGGGGTCAGGTAGAGGCTATAGTGTATTAATGACAATACCTGGTAGGCACTTTGGATTCTGTATAAGATGAGTCCCAATACTTGGCACGTAGCTCAGGAATTAGTACAACGCACCCATCTCTCATTTGTGATTCTCCAAGTGTCGTTGTCCTTCCAAGTTCGCTTGCCGACAACGAGGCACCATGGCTCCCAAACTTGGCACTTTTGTGGCACTTGCCCATGCCTTTGGGACGGTGTTTGGTGCATGGAGTGCCATGAAAGATGAGGGAGTGCTCAAGGGCTATTCCCAGGTCTTTCAACAGAAGCCACCTGATCCGCCTCCATACATGGTAGACAACACAGATAACCTGAGTGGAAAGGCTCCTATCAAAGGTGAATCAAACCGCTTTCATAGCTATCTTGCCTTTCTCCTGCCTCCTTGTCTTACTTTCATCTCGGTACCTGTACCTGTTTGGGAGAAATATGCTGATAAACTTCGTTATAGGAGAGTACAACGGTCCTGTTTGGCCGTATTCCGGCAGCTTTGACAGTTATATGAAGCGGCTTCGTGCTGGCAACATCACTGGCACTCCCGTGAGCCCAAATGCTACACTGCAGGCTTCACCTGGGGAGTCGTTCCTGCCGCCAAGCCTACAGAATCGCCAAGGAAGTAGCTATTGGCTGCCTTCTCTTGCACCTCTTGGCAAAGTTGGTCTTTTCTTCCTTCGGGCTCGCCCCTCAGCAGCCACTGACGAATAAAATAGCAACCTCTGGCCGGCAGTAGCGGCTACGTCTTTTATCGGGACGTGACCAAATACGGGGCGTCCAACAAGGGCGATGTCGACGTCACCGAGGCCATTAACGCCGCCATTCAAGACGGCGACCGTTGTGGCATGGAGTGCGGCAACACATTCTCCCAAGGCGCCATCATTTACTTCCCGCCCGGAACGTACAAAGTCTGCACTCCTATCGTCCAGCTGTACTATACCCAGTTCATTGGTGACCCCCATGATCGTCCCATCATCAAAGGCTGCGACAAGTTCACGGGGATTGCCCTTGTCGACACGGACCCTTACATCCCGAACCAAGCCAATCCAGATGGCACCGGCGTGAACTGGTACATCAACCAGAACCAATTCTTTCGTCAAATTCGAAACTTTGTCTTTGACCTTACCGAGATGCCTCCCAAGACCGATGACCATGGGCAGCCCCTGGCGCCAACAGGTCTTCACTGGCAGGTCTCTCAGGCCTGCAGCTTGCAGAATCTCTTGTTCAAGATGCCCCAGGCCTCCAGCAAGTCCAACGTCACCCATGTTGGAATTTTCCAAGAAAATGGCTCGGGAGGCTTCGTCTCTGACCTCGAGTTCGAAGGCGGAGCTGTTGGCTGGAGGGTAGGATCTCAGCAGTACACGGCCAGGGGCATCAAGTTCACCAATTGCATCACATCTATCCAGATGATCTGGGACTGGGGCTTCAACTGGCAAGACATTGAAGTCAATGGCGGCACTATTGCCCTGAACATCAGCGGCAAAGGCGGTTTGACGGGCCAGGGGATCGGCTCCATTTCGCTCATCGATTCGTCCATCAAAAACGTCCCCATTGGCATTCTCACGAGGTCAGACTCGACTTCTCCCAACATCGTTATCGACAACACAGTCTTTGACGGAGTCAATGCCCCCGTGCAAGTGGAAAATGGTGCGACACTCTTGTCGGGATCACAAAAGGTCGACCTTTGGGCCACCGGTCAGCGTTACACTGGTGGCAAGGGGAACTTCCAGACCGGTGCTGTCACAGGGCGCCCGACCAAGCCACAGTCCCTTCTGACCAGTAGCGGAAAGCTTTTTACAAAGTCTCGTCCACAGTACGAGAATCTGGGCGCTGGGGGCTTCCTGGTCGCGACACAAAACGGCTGCTCCAACGATGGAAGCGGGGACAACACGGCCGCCATCAACAGCTTCCTGCAAAAAGCAGCTGCTGCCGGACAAGTAGCCTACTTTCCCGCGGGTATCTACTCGGTGAAGGGCACTGTCAAGGTTCCTCTGAACTCCAGGATTGTAGGATCTAGCTGGTCTCAAATTCAGGCAACTGGGTCGTACTTCTCTGACATGAAGAACCCTCAGGTTGTCATACAGGTTGGGAGGGACGGGGACGTTGGATCGGCCGAGATCAGTGACATGATATTTAGCGTCAAAGGGCCGACAGCTGGCGCTATTATGGTGGAATGGAACGTCAAGGCCTCGGAGGCAGGCTCAGGTATGTGTTGATTCCGCTGTTCCTGGTCATGATGTAGGGCTAATGCGAGTGTTCCAGCCGGCATGTGGGATACGCACATCCGTGTCGGTGGTGCCCTTGGGTCCGACTTGGACCGTAGCAACTGCCCCAAGTTGGGCTTCTCAGAGGCATGCATTACGGCTTCGCTGTTGTTGCACGTCACTTCAAAGTCTAGCGGATATTTTGAGAACGTGTGGGCCTGGGTGGCCGATCAGTAAGTGTCTCGCCGTCGCAGCCAGTCCATTCTAACGCTCTTGTTTTGTATCTGACTGCCCTTTTTTTTCGTAGTGATAATGACATGAGCCTGTATTGGGAGTTTGACAAGCTCGCATCTCAAGTCAGCCTCTACGGTGGCAGGGGTATGTTGATCGAGTCTCAGGGGCCATGTTGGTTCTACGGCACCGGTTCCGAGCACACAGTGCTTTACCAGTACCAGCTCTACAACGCAAAGAACATCTATCTGGGACACATCCAGACCGAAACACCCTATTTCCAGCCCGAGCCAGTGGCACCCACGCCGTTTGAGGACTCGATTGCGCTTTCTCGGTTCAAGTCTGATCCATCCTTTGCCGGTTGCAAAGCCGACGCCTGCAAAGAAGCCTGGGGCCTTCGAATCATCAACTCGCAGGACGTCATGGTGCACAGCGCCGGTTTGTACTCGTGGTTTGTCAACTACGAACAAAGCTGTCTGGACCCAGAAAGATGCCAGGAGCGCATCATGGAAGTGCGCGGCTCCTCCCACATTGCCGTCTTCAACATCTTTACCAAGGGCGTCACCCAGGTGGCCACGATCGGGGGCAGCAACAGCAGCATCCAGCAGAAAGACGGCATCCAGCGGGGATACACAACCGAGATCAGCTTGTGGTTCCCCGAGGACGGCAGCGATAATATTGTCTACGTCGGCCCTGAGGTCTATACGACACATACTGCTCAGTGCACAGCACCCTGCACATGGGTGCTTCCCCCAAGTCCACTGCAGTCCAACACGACCATCTCCATGACACCGTATACAACATCGCTGGAAGTTGGATCCACGGTTGGCGCATCATTTGTGGTGACCACGACCACCATCACAATCACGCTTGCGCCTCTCACGGTAGACAAGATATCGCAATCCAATATCGAGATCACCGAGGACCAGAGCACAGGGGCAGCACTCACTCCTTACGCAAGCGTCCCGATTCCCAACTCGACAGTCACTGTCACCAATGGCAATGGTCAAACCACTGCAAGAACAATTGTTTTCCCCCCCTGGCCAGCCGTCAGCAACGGCCCCCCGGCCTCGTGGAACTTCTCAACCGGAACTTCAGGCGGCAGTGACAATCCGACAGGGACAACCGAGACTTGGACTGATCCGCCATATACGCGACCGCCAATTGTCATGACTTGTCCGCCGAACACGCGCTACATTCGGGAAGCCAACGCAGCCATCACGCTCAGTGACTGCAGCGGCGAGACGGTGCTATCATGGGGATGTCCCCCGACCAAGACTGTGGGCATCGACGCAAACACTGACACCTCCTTTGCCCTTGGCTGTGTCTTGTGGACAGGAACTGGCACGCCGCTCCCTACTTACACGACGTGGCCGCCAGGACAGCTTGTATGGACCGAAGACGAATCGGACTTGGACAAGAAGTCTACGTGCAAACTGTGGTTCTTCTTTATTTGTATCTTGTGGGGTGATATCAAGATTGGAGGATGGCGATGGGAATTCCCGCCGGGCATCTTGCCTCCAGGGCCACCGCCAACGATCAAGTGGCCCCCTGGCATCACCATCAAGGGTTCAATCCCGGGCCCATGGCCTCGAATTACGTGAGTTGCTTCATCTCTATTTACCGTGTATTCACGTTGCCCTCGGCGAGTATTCACGTTGCCCTCAGCGTGAAGACTAACTTTGATATGTCAGGATTGGAAACAACAACAAGGTGACATACCCGACTGATCGCCCCAGCCAATGCACAACCAAGACAGCAGACATTTGCTCCACCACAACAATCCTTAGCACTACGGTCTCAGGAACCAGGACGTCCACTTCGACTCGCACACAGTCAACATGCACTACCATCATGGGATGCGAGGTCGATGACAAGGATGGGGCAACAACCAAGACAACGGGATGCACTGGTGCCCCAACAACCACTCTGGGCCGCAGGACGGCAGCACTCGCAGAGCCAACGCCAGAGAGCAAGGGGCTAGAGGTGCGAGCCGACTCTTGCCCTCCCGTCCAGGCGGAGGACTCGATCCTATACCCGTTAGATCCAGACGATGTCGCCAACATTGTCAATTATCTCAAGGACACAAAAGTGAACCCCAGCGACCAAAACAGCCCGAGCTGGTGGACCAAAACGACGCAGGTGCAAGGTGGCGCCTTCACGGCCTTCTTTTATGTTGACGCATTGACAAACACTGTACTGAATGATATGCTGTCAAGAAGAAGCTTTCTCAAGCTCGCCGACGCCTACGGAATCTATTCCTGGAATCGACAGAAATATCCAGGTCGAAGTGGGGCTGCTGTTCAGAAACGCGCCGCTTGGTCAGCCTCGAGCTCGGTGGAGGACATGCCACTGGCTCCACGCAATCTTAGCGCGCGGGACACGGTATCGTCCAGCGACCCCTACTGGGAGCTCTCGCTCATGTCTGTGCCGCCGAACGGCAAGTGGGCCGATTACTTTGAGCCTAGCAATCGACCGACCAAGTTCAAGTACGACGCCGACGATACATATGGTCGTGGCCAGACCATCTACATGGTAGAGGATGGCATCGCAGATGGGCACTCTGAATTTGCCTCAACCTACACAACGGCCAATGGCAAGGTCGTGCAGAGGAAAAGGATACGCTATCTCGATGCCGCCGCATTCCCTGACCGACACACGGGCGCTCGGCTCGACGACCATGGCACCGAAGTGGCCAGCAGGGCATACGGAACCCTGCTCGGCCTTGCAAAAAATGCCGAACTCGTCGTCATCCGCAACTTCAACGCTGATCCAGCCGACAAGAACAACTATATCCACGAGCGATACCTTGCCAGCCTGGTCCAAGTCCTGGACGACGTGGTCGCCAACTCTCCGGCGAACAAAGGCAAGATCATCGTCAACCTGTCTTTTGGGTGGCTTGTGACCGTCCACGGCGACTATGTGCACGACGCCCACTTTGATATTCTGTTTAAAGTCCTCCAGCAGTTGGACAAGTACGGGGCGGTCCTCGTGGCAGCCTCGCATAACGAGTATCTCGCTTCCGCCGAGATCCGGAACAGACTGGATGGCTGGCCTAGTCGCTTTGGTGACCCTGGTTCTGCTGCATCAGGACAGGCCCTTCCCAACCTGATTGTTGTTAGCGGGATTGACCAGAACTCGGCTATATCGCCGATTAATCCCTATGCAAGCTGGTTGGCCATGGCGCCTGGGTACAAGGTTAGTGTAGCGACGAAAAATGGGGGCTTTGGCTTGGACGACGGTGCTTCACTTGGTAAGTTGCCCTTTCCTTCATTTAAAAGAAGCCACACTGACACGGGAAAATTGCAACAGCCACACCACTGGTCGTAGGGACAATCGCCTACTGGAGAGGCCTCAAACTTGCTGGTGGGTGGTCTGGTGAACTCCAAGACCCAGCCAATGTCAAGAAGCTAGTGCAGTACATGCATCGATCCCTGGCCTACCAAACATTTACAATCTCTGACGGGGGCGCACCCCGGCAGAAGGGCGGTAATCACGTCCCTTTTATCTGGACAGGCAGGGTCAAAGACGGCGACTGCCTTGTAGATCCCACCCTAAAAGGCTGCCCCGACACCTTGGCTGGCTCCAAGATATCAGACCTGAAGCCCCACGGAGCCGACTGTGCGCGCCCTGTATCCAACACAGGTCGCATCAAAAGACAGACCGGTGGTGCAGCCGCATGTCCATTGGTCCTCAAGCCTCCTGGTTCAGGATCGGGTGGTGACGGCAAACCCGGAGCAGGCGACCCCATCACCTACCGCCCCGGAGCGCCCTCCCCAACATGCGTCTCAGGCTGCGGGACCCTCTGCTCAGGCTTCTATTGCGACGGAGTACCAACAGGCATACCTCCCGACTTTTGGGACCCCGCCGACCCGAACCACATTCCCACAACCCGCCCGCCTCTTCCCCCTTTAAGCTCAACAACGCCAGGTTCCTGCCCCCGCCCCTGGTCAACAACGACCGTCTGTGTCGGCTCAGGCGGACGGATCTCGTGCCAGCCCACAACCGTCTGTCCCCCGCCACCACCGGTGACAAGCACATCCACAACCACCACCACCACCCCAGTCAAACCCCCCGATCCGCCCCCAACGCCCCCCACGGGCCCCTTCGGCGTGATATACCCCGAACACGGCGGCAACATAGAGTGCCACACAGACGTGGACACCACAGATCTATCAGGCTGCTACAACGAAGCACCCTCCTTCTTTGACTTTACCAAGACCTACTCTACCGCTGACGAAATCTGCTACGGGGCAGGAGACGTGCTGGACAATGGCTCCCCGGTGGGGGGGTACTGCACCCTCGCACCGTTCAAAAACGGATGCAGCATTGTGTTGGGGATATCCAATAATGGGATTGGAGCGACGAGGTTCTCGGGGAAACAGCTTAAGAGCTTCTTGGACAGGGCGAAGAGTAAATGTGGTGATTATGGTGCTGCGGTGGGGACTACGTCTGAGGATCCGGATAACCAGGGGGGCGGGTATTATGCTAGTTTTTGTTTGGTTCATACGGGCCAGGAGAATGGGTGTGGGCAGAATCAGGGGTTTCCTACTGTCTAAGTACCTGATTAGTTGGTTGCTCAAAAGAGTGTATACTGCGCCTTTGATAGTTGTTCTTGATGGAATGTTAGGTGTTCTTGATAGAGCTTCAATGAAATGCAGAGGGTTAGGGTTAGGGCCCTGAGCCCCTGAAACGTCAAGGTCTCTTGGCAACGAATGAGTCAACAAAGATCCAAAGCCGTCTGATGTTAGCGCCGACCGGGCCAAACAAATGCGGCCTGTCCAGCCCTGTCTAAAACGGGAAGATGGCGGCATGCAGGGGCTTCCGTAGTGGTGTGGATCCCCTGTCATAACAGCCCGTTACAGGGGACTTTCAACGGGGAAGGACGGTAGAGATGCGCGACTGCGCCCTTCAACAGCATCTCACTCGGAACGATGGGAATTCGATAGGATTCCCACTTTCGCTGACATGCATTTTTTCTAGTTGCTACAGATATTGACGGTTTGCGATTTATTTAAGAATCTCACCGTGTTACTCGCATCATGAGCGAATGGCGCAATTTTAGTGAGTGAGCACGTCTCCAAATAAGGAATCAAGTATTGTAGGAAATCGTGACCCAGTGTTTTACCGCCGTGGCTCACACTGCACGGTATTGAATTCACAATACCGTACGGATTTTGACGAGAGTTTCGCCAATCTTTCCTCGCCTATAAATAGTGCGGCCTCACATTGCTTGTGCACTTTGTTCTGTCGACCTATTTCCCAAGGCCAAGCCCGATCCACGACTGTTCTTTCCTTTCCATCGGGCTCGGGTGCCTTTCTGGTTTCGGAGTGCGAGAATTCACAGCCAACACTTGAAGCCACATTCACACCGTGACTCCAACGATGCTCGGAGAGTGGGCCTGATGGTGATCCGCCCAAGTGAACAAGGGTACAGCCAACCACCAACAAATCCGAAATGATGTACCTTACTCTGTATTTTCCCTTCAAAGAAAAAGGTTTCGATCAACCAGGGCCAGGGACACCTGCAAAGGCGGCCGCTTTGTTATCTCTTTTTTCCCTTCTGGGCTTGTTTCTTGTTCGTCTTGCCGTGTTCTTTGTTGAGGCCCACATTAACATCTCGGACCGTGTTTCATTTTCAGGCTCTGCCCAGCCAAGACCAGCGCACATTCGTTATTGTTTCGACCAGCTTGCTTGGGAGCTGTGCAAAGCTGTTGTTGGGCAGACAAGCTTTATATGAAGCTCCTTCTTCCTCTCCACTTCACGGAACGTTTCCTTGCCCGACTTTTGTTTTCGTTTTCGAGATTTTTATGCAAGCCAGAACAAACCACCAATACTTTCGTTGTGCGACATCGCCAACCCGATATCAGCGAGCTTTGAACCGACAAACACACAGCGACCAACTACAACCGTCCGAGCCCAAGCTTTGGTCAAGTTTTGGGCATAACAGTTGTTGCCAGACGAGCCCGACATAGTTTTCCAGCCAGTTGAGTCAAAGCAAGTGATCGATCCTTCATGTATGTGTCTTTCTCTTTCAATTCCTTGCGCCCTGATATTTGCAATTTTGCTCTTCACGACGCTTTCGTGCATATGACCAGGCGTGCATCTCAAAGTTGGGCTTTAGAAACCCCAGTTACGGCCCAGGATCTTTATGGCCATTTTTCTCTTGTTCTATGCAGATGCTTGCTTGCTCGCTTCACATGTATTTGCGCATGCTCCCAAAATACAAGAACTGTGCCTCTATTCCCAACCTGACCCTGAATAGCCGCTCGCCTCTTTAGCGGTTGCTATTCCAGCTATTTGTCCCATCTCCTGCGCCCCTCCCGGCTGCTACCATACCTGCCAAGCTTCACATCACCATTGAACTCGTCTCCCAAAATGGCAATCCCAACAACACACAACAATATCCCAGACTTGGTTGTCTTGAACCCATTAATAACTGACCCCCTCGAGCTGCAGTTCCAGGAACACGCCAAACCAGGACGTCCATTCTTTGACTTTGCGCCGACCAACAGTTTTAAAGCTTCTTCACCGTCAAGTGAAAACCGATTCAAGCTTCCTTCTCGAGCCAGACTAGGCATCACCCGCAACAAGAAGAACAAGCTCCGAGCAGCAACAATGCCGTTATTACGTTCTCGCTCCCCGGCACCGCCGCCCTCTGGTTCCGGGGCCCGTCGAGCAAGCAACACATCAACCATCCCCCCAGGCCCAGGTCACGGTCACGGTTCTCTCCTCTCCCCAGACCTCCACAGTCCCTCCCAAAATGAAGCAAGCCACGACACGATCCTCTTTCCCCAAGTGTACCAAGATGCCTGGGGAATGGCCGACACCTCGCGCTCCGACCTCGAAAGATGCAGGATTTTCCTCCTGCGATTCACAAACATGTCTGCCGACGTGGGTCTCAACACGGCAGTCCGATCCATAGTCGCAAATCAAACCCGGTACAACTCTATAATCTCCATTGCCCTGGGGATAAAAGAAAACATATTTTTTTCTCGCCACGCAGACTTTACGGTGTCCCCCCTTTTACAAGCCACAAGATTTTTCCTCATCAAATCAGGGCTAGCCGGCACCATTGGGAAATTTACTTGCTCCCCTCAAGTACGGGAATTATTGGACTTTTTCTTCGACCCCACGCTGCATCGAAACTTGGACCCCCCCCTGCCGGCGAATGCCCAAATGGTGTCGTATAAATACCCCTCTGGACGTCTCAAAGTCTGTATTATCGGCGGTGGACCATCCGGCTTAGCAAGCGCGATTTCGCTTGCTGAAAAAGGCGCCGGAAACATTGAAGTCCATGTCTGGGAACGCCGGTGGATTATCAACCCCCATACCGGGAGGGTTGACTACCCTGCTACTGCGAAACGAAGGGACCAGGTCGTCACGCTCCAAGACAGCGTCACCAACCTGCTCAGTCCCAAAAGTTACGCAGCACTTTTCGCTGGGCGGCCGGAACGTGTTTGGCCGGGTAGTGCGAATATTCAAATTCGCAAGGTGGAAGATCGGTTCCTTGCTCGCTGTCAGGACGAGGAATTCAAAGGACTGATTCACTTGCATCCCGAGGGTGTTAATCGGGAGGAGCTGGCCCAAGGAAAGTGCGGAGATTTTCATGTTTTACTTGGGACGGATGGTGCAGCAAGTTGGGTAAGGGGGTCTTATTTCCGGGGATATGAAAAAGAACGGGGGAGGAGTTATGCGCTTGGATTGGCGTTTGATCGGGGGGCCAAAGGAGGATTACCCTGGAGTCAGAGCTTGAACATGTTTCTTACGCTCGGGCAGACGAGGTATCTGCTCAATGCTAGTGACTTTGACGGGAGGGGGTATTTGAATATGCAATTGACCGAGGAGGAGTGGGATCATATGGTGGGCGTGGATGGGCAGCCTGTCACCTTTGGGAGTCCCGGGTACTTGGGGCGAGCACCCGAGGGGGAGAAGGAGGGACGGGTCTTTCGGCCTAGTACCATGCGAGAGACAAACCTGTGGAAGAGTATCGAGGATGGGCTGAAATTATTTGGGTTCAAAGAGGAGGAGGTCATCAACGTGGTTAGGATCCCCATCGTTGTGCAGGCTGTTCGCGAGGGCGTGAGACAGTTGCCCCTGGAAGATTCACGGTCCGTCAAACGGCCGCATGCGCTTGTTGCCGTGGCGGGGGATGCCGCCATGACTGTGCATTTCTGGCCGGGGAGGGGACTCAATTCCGGTATCAAGGCTGGTATTGCACTTGGGGATGAGATTATGCATGCGCTGAATGGCGGACGGTTTGTCGGGCTCGAGTTGGGCGCCATGAAGGAGTATAATGATTTCATCATGAAGCTGCAGGGAAGGGAGCATGATAAGCGGAGTATACCTATTCTGAACCAGTCTGGGTCGCCCGAGATGCTGGGGTGGTTGCTGAAGCAGGCGCAGGCTGTGCCGGATACTGTCGCCATTGAGTGGTTGGTCGGGGCGATGACGCAGATTGCGGAACGGCTCGAGCAGAGGGCTGATTGGTATTTCCCCAGGGAGGTGAACATCGAGCCGCAGATTCGGATTGTGCTGCGGCAGATGCACAGCTTGACGCTGAGGGAGATGGCCGTCAGCTTTCCGTGGCCGACCAGGGAGATGGCTGGTGCCGAGGTGCTTCCCATCCGGTCCATGAAGCCCGAGGAAAAGCAAAAGTGGGTCCAGCAGCTCTGGGGAATGTTGAATATTGAGCGGATCAAAGAGGTGAGGGAGCGGGCAAGAAGTCCGGGCCCTGGGGCGGGCCAGGGAAGCACGGCGAGGTTTGAAGCGCCGAGGGCGAGAGGAGCCAGGAGTCCCAGTCCCAACCCGGTGGCGAGGATCAAGGTCGAGAGTCCTGCCGGTTCTCGGCCGACATCCCCGCAGCCTGGAACGGGTGCTCTGGATCCGTCTGCGCTGGCGGTTGGTGGTGCCGGACTGAGACGGAGCAATGCCAGCAAGTCTGTCGGTGGTCATGCAAGACGGTACAGCAACGCCAATGCCTTGCCTGTTCCTGTGCCCGGTCCGGCTCCCTTGCCAACGCCGCCTACCGATGCCCAATATCGTGTCGACAATGACGAGTACTACGGCAATATCCCAATTGGAAATCTTGCCGATGGTGTGAACAGGATCTCGCTCAGCGCGAACAGGTCCTACCACTACAAGCAGCCTCAGGGACAGGAGGTAGATTTCGGTGCATACGAGAACCAAATCATGGGCTATTTTGGCGGCCCTTCGACCACGAGTTCAAGCTCGAGGAGCAACAGCCCGCCGACTCCGGTTACTGATGGTGGCTATGGTCGACAGAAATCATCACCACCGACCATCGGATTTGGCGGACCCGTATCAGGTGACGGCGGCTTGACGCGGTTGTTGAGCGTCAAGAGGCCGAATGGCTCCGTCTTGTCCGATGCCATGGCTTTGGCGCTTTTCAGGGTTGGCGAGACGGATTAAACGGGATTAAAGGGAACATTCCCTCTTTATTCTCATCAGATTGATGACAGGGGTGGGCACTGGAGACTTTAGAGATTAATGCGTACTCGAAATAGCGTTGATAATGTTGATAAAATGTTTTTGATTTGACTATAACTATACCATGAATAAAATAGACGTTCAATATGACCATCGTTCCCTGCATCCCAGTGCTTTACCCCCATATTCCTAGCACGAATGTGAGATTACAACTGCGGCCTTTGTCCAGCATAAAATGCCAAAAGGTAATCCTCGCTCTCAAAGGTGATGGTTGTGCCGTTGGGGAATAAGAACACGTCGCCGGGCTTGGCCATGACTTTGGTCCCTGCCTCATCGGTGATGGAGCAGCTGCCCTCGAGGATGATCTTGACCTCGTCGTAGGTGTAGGTGTATACTAGTGGTGTGCCTTTTTCCATGCGGAAGAAACCGCCGGCAATGGGCTTGTCATTTGATGTGGCGACGACATCTGTGCGAAAGTTAGTTATGTGTCTGGTTGAGTCTTGAAAATGAAGAAACCGGGATTGGGAATACAGACCTCCGAGAAAGACATTGGAGACATTGGGATAGAGGAGCGGAATGGCGCCGGATTGGGCGGATGGCTTGTGTGTGAGAGGCATGTTGACGGATGGGTTGGATATCGTTGAGGGTGATGTAAAAGCGTTTTGGTGTGAGTATATGTCCAGCAATGATGAGATCTTGGATGTGATGGATTGAGTTACGATCTCATGATGAATGAAGGGGGTTCACTCTTATAAGTGAAAGTTGGTCAACACGTTGTCGTCCAGTCCTAGCCGAGTCGCCGACCAAAAGTTGGCCACATCGTCATTTGCACTTTTTGGCCCCTTCCAGTCAAAGAATGCGATGTGTCATTTTGTAAAGCCACGAAAGCCTGGAGCTATTTCGGTATCTGGAGATTCATGTCGTGCGACGCTGTCGGTCCAAGAACAACGACTTCTCGGTGATCTTATCGACAAGTAGGTTTGGCGGTTGGAGTATGGCTTGGCAGTATTTGTCACTAATCGTCAGCCATTGGACCGCATACTCAGATTTGGTATGAACATTGTTTAGCGTAATCGAAAGTTTGGGCCTTTTGATACGTCCGGTTTTCGGCTTCTCAAAAAGCAATGAGCATCTTGAGGAGCAAAAAGCCAGAGACCAAAGAGGTTCGTTGATCCAGACCAGTGAAAGTTGACGGTTGATGGGGGAGTCAACGCTAGTCCAGGGGAGGTCAACAAGTGCGAACCAATGACAGTCCTTCATACGAGACGATATCATCATTCGCAGTTTTGTACGCCATTCGAAACGGGGATAAGATAGAGATATTGGGTATCCGATAACGAGACCTTAAAATTTAAAGTGTAGTCGAAATTAACTCTGTATTACGAGACACAGCTGTCGGTACGGATATCTGTCACTCAAAGTGTCGGTTGGGCGGACAAACGCCGGCAATCGGCGGCAGTGGCGGATGTGAAGACGGCGGCTAATGCACCCCAGAATGTTGTGTCGATGTAAAAGATCTCCCGAGATGCATCCATGAGGCGATGACGGATTCATATCTGGATTTCCAAGCATGAGAATATTATCGGTATTCAGGCCGCTTCCGAAAAATCGATACGCATTTGAGCGGCCACGAATTGAGGTCCTGAACATGAAGATTTGACCATCTAGTATTGCCGTACTGGTAGTCTCACCGCGTCTGGACCATACTACAAAGTTATGAGCATGTTCGTCCAATCTCGCGTGTCTGGCTTCACATGAATCTCACGTCATCCAGAGTGATGAGAATGTTAAACCAGGGACAGGCATTGTGTTGGTCGCGGGTGTAACAGCGATATTCCAGGGTCTCCAAGGGTCTGCGTGACGCTATGCTTCAGCTTGGTCCAGGGGGCCGGTCCCAGGGCCGTTTAGGCGAGCACCTTCCCTGCAGCTCCCCCAATCAGTAATATTTTGTAGCGGTCAGTAATCCCCCACAGCCCCAATATTCCCGGGCCGAGGGGGCGGAAATTAGTGTCCGCCAGCGGCTAGCCAGCCGTGGTAAGAACGGGAAGCTCAAACGCGCCTGCCAAGGCTTGTGAGCTTTACGAGGACAAGTTCAGGGGCGCTCTTACCCATGATGAGCCCCGATCCAGGTAGAAGGATCCTATGTGGATCAACCACTTTTCACTCCCAATCCAAGTTTGAACATCTTTCACTTTCACTCCAGAGTCCCAACCATCGCGATGAAGCAATAACGTCATTGTCGACGACTTCTGGCGGACCACCATCCCAACCGACAACACGGCGCGTCAGCATCTTCGACCGCCATGGAGATCCCTCGATCAGACACCGAGCGAGCTCCGGCTCCGGCTCCGGGTGGGGGCACGGTCCGGCCAACTCCCGGGGCGATAAAAGTCGGAGTGAACCCTCTCGCCGAACATGCAACCACATCATCAGGACCTCCACACCAGCAGACAGCAGAAAGTGTGCCGAGCTCTAAGAAGGGCCTTAATGCCGTTGGCTGGGATATCATTCAGATTCTGCTAAAGAACTACCCTGCGCTGGACTGCGTAGAGCTGTTTACCAAGGCGGCAGGCATGGTGGGGTCCCAAGATCAGGTCTTGACCGACATCTGGGAGTACACCCAGCATAGCATTTCACAAGACGTGTTGGACAGGTGTCTCTACATGGCTGCTGATTTGGGGAAGGAAATCACGGTGGAGGTGCTGTCGGGCTTCAAGGCCAACCCCAATGCGGCGGGACACGAGTAAGTATTCTTTCCTGTGCTGCTTCAAGATGACGGTGAATTGACTTCAAAACAGGTTCGGCAATGCGCTTACAGCTGCTTCTTTCAACGGCACCATCAACATTGTCAAGAAGCTCATCGCAGCCGGAGCTGATATCAATGCTTCCCATGGCTGGCCATTACATGCCGCCGCCGCGGGTGGTCATCTGGCCGTTGTAGCCGAGTTGTTGGCACATGGGGCCGAGATCAACCGAATCATCACAGAAGGCCACCGCGAAAAGCACATGATGGGTGGCGGAACTGCCCTTCAGGTAGCTTGTGAAGCTGGCAGCAGGGAAGTGGTCGACCTGTTGCTTCAGCACGGCGCGGATCCGAACCTAGGCCCAACAGGTGCGAATGGAGGCACACCAACCTGCCCACTGATAGTGGCATCGCAAAAAGGCGAATATGAAATCTTCAAGTCGCTCATTCAGGCCGGAGCGACTGTAGATGTACTTGGCGGTCCTGAGCGCACAACTCCGCTCATTAATGCAGCCCTATCCCTCCCCAGGGCGGGTGTCGAACTGCTGCTCGAGCGTGGTGCAAACATCAATCTTCCTGACAAGACCGTTGGGGACACCGCCCTGGTTGCTGCATCAAGGAAAGGAGATGCCGAGATGGTGAGCTGCCTGCTCGATCACGGAGCTGACATCTTGCACTCGAACCGCAGAGGCGAGAATGCTCTGCAAGCTGCGGCGTCTACGGGCAAGGACATGTGTTTGCCGATATTGGTGCAACATATTTCGTGCATTATGGAGCGGCTCAAGAGAGCCATTGATGGCGGTAACAAAGCTGTTGAAAGGGTGGTGAACGGCTTGGAGGAGGACGCTGTGAAAGGAGCAGAACAAGGGATTGCTGCTACTGATGGGTCCGAGAAGGACAAGCCGCCTCTGGTTACCGCGAACGCTGAAGAGACACGCCAAGCTAAGATCAAGATTATTCCAGAGCATGAAGACTCGTCAAAGATTGTCGTCATTCCCGATAACGACGATTCTTACAAGATAGTAGCCACCGGTGACGATGACATGCCAGATTACATGAAGGATACCTTTGCAGATGTGGACGATCTGGGAATTGCAGTTGCTCTTCCCAGTCTGGGTCTACCCCAGTGGTTTTCTGCCCCGTCGGCAACATGGCCAGTCGCCTCACCCTCGCCTCCACCATCAAACGAGGCAGCTTCGCCACCTACCCAGACACAGGAGATGACCACTGGTCCGGTACGTGAGCAAGATATGCGTTCCTGGACTCCAGACAGTGCACCAATCCATGGGCAGAGCACCCCAGGCAGTCGATCTGCAAGCCCAGCGATCACGGTCATAACTCGTAAAAAGCCAGTGCCCAATTCGAGGAAAGTAACAGCGACTTTCTCATCAAATATGAGCTATTCATCAGGTTTGACGCCAGAGAGGGAACAGGGTCTGGTCAGGATACAACTTGGCGATAACGCAGTGCCAGTCCGGAGGCAGCCATTGCTATCCGACAGCCCACAACCAATACAAAGTCCATTTGCGACTCCTGCTGCACCTAGGTCACCCTCTCCACCGAAACAGCAGACAAGGGAGCAAAAGCCTGCACCAAGGCGAGACACCAGCAGCTCAGTGAGGCAGCCGCCTGCCTATGCCGCCTTGGTAGCAGCCAACTTTCGCTCGCAATCTCAACCGCAACTCGGTTTACAATCCATCGTCAGACCTGGTCAGTCCTCGGGGGCACTGCATCAGCCTGGCCACTCGGCATCCTCGTCTTACTCGTTGCGTTCACTCTATAGTATACCCCCAGCGTCATCAGCCCCGGTGAGTCCAGCATTGATTGGGTCAAGGCCGACAACGCCATGTCTTGTCAGTCACAGCAGCAGCCCAAGCATCAACACCCTAGCCAGCAATCCTGTGCAGCAGCGAGATGCTATCAAGCAGAAGATTGAGTCGTCTTCAAGTTCTCATGACGGGCTGGAAGGGAGAGCATTGCATCATTTACCACATCAACATTCGTTGCCGAGTCTCAGTTCGGCGGGCTGGACGATGCAAGTCGGGAACAAGACTGTTGAGCAGCCGGTTATAAGTGTGGATACCGTGATCGGGAGTCAAGATTTGCGGCGCGACAGTAAAAGAATGTCGGTAGCTCAGAGCCAGATACCCTCTGGGTTGACACAGCTCCAGTCGCAAACCAAGGCGATGGCATTGTCGGTACCCAAGATTTGGTCGCCACCGGCTAGCTATGACGGGGAGGGATGGGGAGATTCTCCTGTTTAACATGGATACCTAGGTGCCACTTGTTTCGGATCGCCTTATCTCGTCTAACCGCCAACTGCTGCAGGGCTTTGACATTATCGAACGCCACCGAAGCCGACACTGCACACATGATATGTTGCGGCTGAGTTGAGATTGCAATGGCGTTTTCTTTTTGCGCTAAAGGTTGGTTGTTGAGCGACAAGATAAATAGCAAACCACTGCCCCGACCTACAGAACGATGAGGATACCAGACGAGCAGACGAGCTTTGACCTGACTGGTCCAACAAAACACAGCCATGAATCCAGCAGCGTTTCCCCAGCAACAGCAACAGTCCACCATGCCGCTAGTCACGTACCAGACGGTGATGGTTCCTGTTCACGGCGGCATGCCTCCAACACTAGCGGCCACTAGTACCGCCCCCGCTGGCTATTATGTCGTCCAACCCGGTCACGGCGTCCCTGCCCTACCGGCTCCTCAGGGCCCTCCCAGTCAAGGCCCAGGAGACCAATTCGCACACATCCGCCACATACCAATGTTTCCCCTCAACACCGCCTCTGACCGACCAGAACACAACTACCGGGTCACCAGGGGCGCCTACCAAGTAACCAGGGTGATGAAATTCCACAAATCAGTCATCACCCGCTGGGCCTGCAATCTACCACCGCCACCGCCCGGGCCCAACAACAGCCCTACTGGCACAATAATAATAGACATCTACCAGCTACGCAATCCCTTCTCCATGGGAAGGAGTCCCTTCCGGCTGCACGTAAATCGTGACGTGCAGATGCGTGTGGCTGGTCGGTTCGACGTCGCCGCGCGGAGGGGGAAAGTCTGGAGCAAGCACTTCACCAAGCAACAGCATATCGACGAGGTGGTGATTCTTTTGGATGGCGGCATGGTGGCCGTCCCGGCAGTCATGGTTGAGAGGAGGGAGGAGCCGGTCGCACCCGAGGAGAGCGAGGAGGTCAAGATGCGTTTTGCGAGGTGGGTTATTCAGGCTTGAGGGAGCGGTAGAGATGTAGAGAGAAGCACGGAGGACTTTTAGGACCCATACAGAATAAATTGGCTCGTTTCAAGAGACATGACATTATCCAAATGCTTTCTGCAACTCATGAGGTAAAAAGAGCAAAAGCTCCGGGCACCCCTTGCGGGATGCCCAGCCGAAAAGCCACCTACGACTTTTACGAAGTTTTTAATCAAACGGGTGGGAACGGGGTTCGACAGTGGATTCGAACCCGCGAGCTCTCGAGAGCTCCTCGGACAGCGGGGGTTGGGGGTAGGTCGCTAGCGAGGGGCAGATTAACCACTTGACCAACGGGCCTTTTTGTGGTGTCTGATATTCCCCTCGCTGTTGAGGATAGCCTGGAATTCGGGGTTCATAAATGGCGATTTGATCTGATCTTTCCTACTAGATCCATAATTCCATACGATGAGCTACCGGGGGGCAGATTAGAGCATCCAGCTCTCCATCCGGGGAAAATATTACAACTATCTAGTCGACTATTGCACAGCTATACCAGAGGATCATATCTTGGATACGGCAATGAGTTAATGATATATTGGCTGTGACTAGTAGATCTTTGGCGGTGAGAACCAGAGCGGCATTAGGAAGTCCCAAATACCCCATTCCTGGGCTGGTTTTCTCTCAGTACCCCGAATCAAATTCAAAACTCGGACGTTCGGAACAGATGATAGATGATGATCCAGGACATTTTACATTATGGCGACAAGGAGAACAAAGGAAATCCTCAAAACTCCGTACAAACTCCAAAGTGCCGAATCATCTGACCGACAACCACAAACCCCCCAGCGGCTGGCGCAGCATATAATACAATCCCCATAAAGCTACTGAGGAAGATGGGAACCCCCCATACATCGCCACAGAGTCTTCTATACCCCCCCCCCCCCCCCCCCCCCACAAGGACCACGAAAAGAGCCTTGATAATAGCAGGTACCCCCAATCTCCCCTTCGACGGTGGCAATGGACAATGGCCGATGGGCTCGAAATCTAGGTGGAATTTCAAGTGTCTCCACCATCAAGGAGGCCCGGCCCTGAACCCCAGCAACAGCCAGGTCATGGCCCACACTTGCTGGTAGAGCTCGCTGGTGCCGGGAGAGTAGCCGGTGAATCTGATGAACGTGTCCCCATATACCACTGAGCCGAGCACGCCTTTCTGTGATGTGCATGTCATCTTTTGGTGTGTGGTTCAGTGGTTAGCTCATCAGGATCCGCCAAGGATGGCAATCGGCACCGCTCCGGCTGGAACGGGGCAGCGTCCCGGGCATGCTTGCACATCCACTATATTATAAATACCAAAAGCTTCGAGTTTTGATATCTCATTCAGCTGCTTCCTTTTCATGTGTCTCGGGAGCATCATGAAAGTCGTCATCTGTCGCGTCACTCCCACTCGTCTCTCCATCGTCCCGCTCAGCATAAAAGCTATCCCTTTTATTAGCCGGCCATGACCTGAGACCTGAGAGAAAGCCTGCCCTTCGCTTATCGTCTTTGGGCTGGACTGGCTCAGGTGCCGAATTGATTACGGAGAGCAGTTTGTCGAAGGCGAAAATTAGCTCCTCAGTTACATCTACTCGCTGACGAAGCAGTGACTTGAAGTCCGAAAGTGTGTAGTTTTTGTCTTGCTTGGATCGAAGATGATTGGTTTCGGCTAGGATAGCCAGCGTCTCGCAATCACCGTAAAGAGCGGCGATCTCGAGAAGATTGGGCCCCCGGAGACGGGGGCAAACGGTATATTCGGACCAGCGGTCAAGAAACAGGCGCAATGTGTTATGGCTGTTACATTTGATTGCCGTGGTAAGTGGAGTTTCGCCTGTGGTTGCGAGGGCATTGATGTTGGCACCGTGCTCAAGGAGCAGGATGGCGAAGCTTGCGTTGTCATTCCTCGTGGCGTGGAAGAGAGGGGTCTGATCCTCGGCTGTGAGGGTGTTGGGGTCGGCGCCAAAGTCGAGCAGTCTCTTGAGCAGTGTCGTGTCTGTGCTGTTTCTTGACGCAACACTGAGCGGGGTTCCCTTTTTGACACCCTTGGGAGGAATCGGGTCTGGATCCGCCCCTGCTTCGAGAAGGAGCTCTACACATGTGGTGTGGCCCTGAGCTGCCGCGTTTGACAGTGGTCCAGATATCTGAATATCCATGATATTGGGATCGGCTCCATAAATGAGCAGAGTCGCAACAGCCTGGGCGTCCCCTCTAGCCGCTGCCCAGGCTAATGGCGTCTTGTACATTGATGTCATCAGGGTTCAGCACTAGTTCTTCTTCCAAACTGTGCATGGACAAGCCTAGAACGATCCTGTGCGTTTTGGTAAATCGTGCACTCTCGATAAAGTCGTCCAGAAAGTCGCTCCCGTTTGTAATAGTTCTCAGTGCATTGGTTGCCTTTTCTGAGAGTCCGCCTTCGAGAAGGAAGTGACATGCCTTGATCCGGGGGCTGTTGTCACTATCGGCGAGAGGGCGGTAATCAGGGTCTGCGCCCACATGGACAAGGAATTCGACCGCCTCATACTGTTTGGCGTACAGAGCCCACCGAAGAAGAGTGTAGCCGCGGCTGCTGCTGACGTCGCGGGGAGAAGCAAGCCCATTCCGGAAGAGGTATTTGAGTCCGGCGATGTTTCCAGTTTGAGCAAAGCTAACGCACTGAGAAGCGTCGGGTACTCGCCTAAGTGTCTCCATATACAGGGATGGTCCCCCGCCCAGGGCCACTCCAACCTGAACTCGAACGATGGTGGACAGTATGCTCGTAGGAAACCAGTACTCAACACTGACCTGCTTCGACCGCGCTCCCCGGCATTCGTCGTCATCACATCGCTGGCTAATTACAGGCAGTCCGGAGTAACCGATAAATAGGCGACCCAAGATGCTGTTCAGTACAGATGGAGATGTCGTTCGTTGTGATATATGGCAGGAGCACGGACAGCTGGGGCGGCAGTTCGTCATATGTGGCCGGACTCGAAGACCGATGCTATCTTGGATCGGGGCGGGAGACGGCGGCCTAACTTCCCCACCTGTTGACAGTCTTTTATGCGGTTTGGAAGCGTTCCGGTAGAGTGTGCCAACTTGCGAGAACTCCCTGTCCTGAATCCGCTCGGACTGTGCTCGAACAAGGTCTTCGACTCGAGCGACACGATCGTCGATTTTGGCCATACTTTCCAGAAGGACTTTACCGAGCGCAAGGTGTTCTTGTGTGGATTGAGTTGCAGATTGGATGGTGTAAGTCGAGATTTCTTGGATATCGAGACGGATTTTTAGCATGTCCTGGCTGTGATTTAGTTAGCGGTGAGCTAAAAGGGCGGTGAATCATTGCTTTTGAACCGTCATGTGAAACGGTCTTGAACGACCACTGCCTTTATCTGCGAGACAGGGGGTGGCCCAGGAATGTTGGATGGTCACGGCCACATAGATGGGATTGGGGTGCTTACGAATTGGATGCGCCGAGCAAAAAGTACAGCCACCCATGCAGCAATACCCCACCTCGTCTCTGCGTACAATGACTGATCCCGGACTAGGGCTGGGGGGTTCTTGGACTACCACACTCGAACTTACAGTAGCAACCGCGTTGCCGGGATCATGAGGCGGGAGCTCAACGAGGCCTCCGACCGGATTGATTTGGCTCTCGGTACAGCATTCGGCGACTTGAGCCTGAGAAATGTCACCAAGAGAATGTCAGCAGCGTCGAGGGCCTTCAGTGTTGGGAGACCAGGTGTAAAACTGACAAACCATGGATTATCGCATGTCTTGAAAGCAGCCAAATCTGACGAGGAGTGAGCTGGAGGAGTTAAGAAGAGGGTTCGACGTTCAAGGGCTAAGAAGCAGGGCTTTTAGGTCGAGGAAGACTGTTGATCCCATTCACCGAAGCGGGGCTAGTTGACCAGAGACTTCACGGTGTGAGCTGTGGAACATTCTCGATCGCCGGGCTTGAAATTGCACACGTGGAAAGGTACCGTGACCGTGGTTGGGATGAAAACGATGAGTGGCATGTGGGATCTGCCAGTTGAGAGATTTGAATCATAGGTGGCAGGTGCACCAACAGGGGGAAGGAGCGTATGGACGCCAGGGCCGATCGAATTCAGCCCGGTTTGCAGTTCTAGCCCTGTCAAAGAGGAAGGCACGACGGATCGAAGGCATATTAGGCATTCGTTTGGGCACCCTCCTAACCAACGTTGTGACCTTCGAGCGCCGCTGAACAAGCAGATGGCTCAGGTGGGAAGCGTGTGTCCACTAGAACTAGGAGGGCGGATCTAAAGGGTAATCCGAACAGCTCTAGCGTGGAGAGAGTGTGACCCAAGAGGTCGTCCTTTCGAAACGGGTTGGGGCTACGAGACTCGGCTAGGACTTCTTTTTTCTTCTTTTTTTCTTCTCGTTCGTAAACTCTTGGGCATCAACAAATGTTTCTAGCCATTCGAAAATGCTTTTTAAATTGTTGTTTTAGAATTTTGACGAATTATTAGAATTTCGGTGCAGGAATTGCCCAAGCCCAATCCAAGAGGATATTATCGGCGCGACTGACAACGACAGGCCGGTTGGAGAAGCGGCCTTTCGTCTTCTGACCTCAGAACAAGAAATGCTGGTGCAGCACCTGATAATTGGCCACACAAAGCTCCTCCTAACGAGATATTTGGGCAATGAACGATTGACTGGCGATCACAAAGAAAGACATTTGGATTGTGACTACATTCATGAAGCTGAGACAGAAACTCTAACTTGTCCCTGTCCCTGTCCCACGTGAACTACTCGCCAGCTCTCTATTCGCCAAGCGACATGTATGTGTTTATCTCACAACAAGGTTGTGACGTCGGACATGGAATGGTCGACAGTTGGCAGGCGATCTTTTGTGTGCGAATTACCACTTGGTAAGGTGCAACCGGTCATTCTGCTCATCAGGTGTACTACCACTCACACGAACCAAGTAATCATTAACCGAAATCTGCTTGTCTGGCGAGCGCAGCAAGATTTTCGAACCATCAAGCAAACCCCTTATCCAGCTGCTTTTTCAACCTCTGTAGCTTCACAAGAATTTGCTCCCGTGAGATACCATTTCCGCTCTCAACAGCCTTCGAGTCTCCCAACGCCACACCGTGGAGGTTCCGAATCCGAAAAACAGTCAAATTCGCATCATTGCCAGTCGACCCAGCCCCAATACTGGGGATAATTTCTACATACTGCAGCGCAACCTCCAGCGGCAGCGCAGCACTTCGTTGTCCATACAGCCTGGCAGACGGTTGCAGTAGGATGGAGAGGGCATCGACAAGCTTGTTTGCGTGCGAGAGCGGATTGAGCCGATCAACAAAGAACGGCACCTCTTGACCCGGGGCCAGGCGTGTAGGACTCGAGTCAACGGGAATCTTGATAGGTCGTGGCTCGAACGATAGGCAAAGGTTGGATGCGGCTTGCATCATGGTATACAGCACCAACGCTGTAGTCCAGTAGAGTGACATGCCGTGGACCTGGGCAATTTGGATGACGAGATCTTGCCCGTGATTGTCCAGTCCGTCTTTTGATGTCTTGGTAGTGCAGTCTCCGGGCGGTGGTTGACAGCCCAACTTGAGTGGCCTCTCCTCTTGCCTCAGGCTGTCACATCTTTGCCTGTTTTGGCTATGCAGGTTGGTGTACCCGGAAGCTGTATGGGGTGGTTGCTTGGGTAGCTGAAAGACACGCTGTGACCAATCCAAAAGCTGCCGATCACCTTCCCAGCACTTTTGAAGAAAGCCGTCACGAAGGGTAGCGGCAGATATGACCGCGGCGTCTTGTTGGGCTGATGATGTTATATGTGATTCGAGGTCACGAAGACTCTGTATCATGGCATCGAATTCCTCAACCAGCCCGGGCATGTCGACCAGGACATCGACCAGCACATCTTTGAGATTTTTTGGTGTGACTTTCCAAGGGACTGTCTTCCACGATGGATCGCTGAGAACCAGTTTCTTTCTTTGGAGGATGGATGAAAGGGCCTTTCAAGTTGTTGAGGTGTTAGCGGCTTGTAAGCTCCGAGCATGAGTTAAAGTACTCACCATCTCAACTCTCTCGTCTGCAAAGATATAATGTGCATCGCCATCTTGATGAGATTCGGGCTTGCGCGCAACGAACAGGGCCAGCTCGCCGGCGTTGTGTCGTTGCCAGTCGGTTGGCTGGGAAGAACTTTGCTCTTGCTGGACGAGGGCCTGCCGAGATCACCATGTTAGACTTCGATAAGAAATTCCGACCTCGGGACCTTTGGCACACCTCGAACATAGATAAGAGTTTGACGGTGGCAATTGATGCCTCCTTATTCACGCCCCGCGAGGCACTCAACGACTTCCGCAATTCAGCCAGCGCTTTCCCGTACATCTTCGAACTCTCGCGCACCATCCACTCTTCCTGGTGTCGCCTGCCAGCCATGAGAAGCGAGTTGGCCCAAAGAGCGAACCGCAGCGTGTCTTCATCTTGCCATGAATTCCGTGCCGTCTCAGTCCAAGTACAGGTGTAACTTCGGATGGCAGGATGAGGAATTGGCCGACCAGAAGGAAAGTAAGTCTCCCAGAAGAGATCGATACATCTTCGTTCGTCCTCGGGACGGGACAATTGCTGCAGATTGGTGACAGTCGGCCATACGTTGTTGGCTGGGCATATTCTCCGATGGGCCTTGCTAGCTCGAGGTCTTGACCATGAGTGGGGGCTAGAGGAGGCCTGCTTTTGAGAAGACGAGGCGCCGCTACTGTCCCCAGCACTGTATCCGGGCTGACGAGCTTCCGGGGTGCTCACGACAAAGACTCGCTGGCTTTCGTAGCCTCCGCACTGCAGCTCATGCTTTCTGCATTGAGCGCACGTCGGCCTTCCAAAATCGCACTGTCGATACCATGTTAGCTCACCCCGGAACCCCGAAACCTGGCGACATTCGCTTGGTTAAAGACTTACACCTTTTCTCCTCTTTCGACAAGTTACGCAGGCTTTTGACCGGCCTGGCACTCCGACCATGGCTTGTGACTTTCAACTCTGCGGGATAAGAAACGTAAAGGTGCAGTGGATAGGCAGCTCTTGAAGGCGTGAATTCGGGCTGCTTTGGGAAGTTCAAGAGGGTGGCCGTCTCATTAAAAGCCATCAATCTAACCAAGTATACGCGCGGTCGAGATGACTCAGATTGTGCCCCATTTTACCAGAACACCGGCTTTTGTATTCGGGACGGACGCAAAGCCTGAGAACCGACGGGTTGCCATGTCGACGTTGGATTTCTCGAAGATCTGAGGTCTTGGCGCTGCCCCTGATTCATATTGTTTCAGCCTTTGGGGCAGATGCGCTAAACCCGTTCTGGCTTGATTTTGCGCCAGCCAATGAGACAAGCCTGACCATCGCCCTGTCTCAGGCATTCATCCTTGTTCTGTGTCATCATATATCACCATTCAAGACGGAGGGCTCATTCCGGGGAATGTAATAATATATCTTGACCGTCACCGACCCCGCCGAAATACCAGGCCTCCAAGACCTCGGAGACTGAAGTCGGCATAGGGCAGCGGAGGTGTTGTCTTTTGCCGCTGGATGATGGATGAAACGAGGATTACAGCGAACGACCTCGATGAAGGAAAAGGCCTCGTTGAGAGGTATAAATAGCTCGGCGAGCTCGTTCCAAGATACATCTCGATAATCTCAACATTCTGACCAGAATTATATCTCATACTTGGTCAACATACGCCTCTCTCATCAAACAATCCAACTTACCTTCAACACCGCCGAAATGCAGCTCTCACTCCTCCCCGTCCTCATCACCGCAACCTCAGCGCTCACCACCTCAAACGAAAAGCGCCAAACCCAACAACCCTCAATGGGCTTCATAGGCTGCTCCATGGCCGAGAACGTAGCCCAAGGCTACGTCGCCGTAGGCGGCAAACACATGTGGGGGCCCTACGGCACCGGGGGCCTGGTAGTCCAGTCCTGGACCAACACGCGCTCCTCCTCATGGCAGCTATTCGACCGCCAAGTCCAGCAGAAATACGGCGGGCGCAAGCCGACCGAGATGTGGGTCATGATCTGCATCTTTCAGAACCCCGGCGCGACCTACGACGAGGTCAAGACCATGATTGCCAATGCGCGAGAACACGCTGCTCCCGGCGCCAAGATTTATGTCACGGGGCAGCCGGTCTATCCTGATAATCCGACTTCGTGCTTTCTTGCGGGCGCGCAAGGGCCGCAGCTTACGGTGGATTTGGCGAAACGGGCGGGGAGTGATGTGTCATTAAATGTTACTTATCCGGGCGATTTCAATCTTTTGAGGGGTGAGGTGCAGGATGGGTGTCATGCGAATACGGCTGGTCAGAGGTCGCTTGGTCAGCAGGCGATTGCTTTCTGGGGTTGAGGACAAAGCGGTGTGTGGTCTGGTAACTGTGATTTTTATCGCGTTGTTAGTGAAAGTGAAGTCGAATGTGTGTGGTAGTTGCCCCGCCGCGTCGGAGAATAAACATGATCTTTGTTTACTAGCCCCCTTTTCACTACATCGCTGCCAATAACCAAAGACCCGCCGCTGGAGTTACTGGAGAACAATTCAATTGTCATGTGTTTGGTCTTGGCAACCCCTCTCAAACGCCCTCAGACCACCATCTCCACTTTTGACATGAAGCCCCTCATCTCATTCTGCTCGTCTTCAATTCAGCAAGTCATACATTCAAACAACAGCAAGCTTGTAAAAGTATCCAAGTCAAAATGCAAATCACAATAATCCCGGCCTCAACCCGCGTGGCCACGCAGACAATCCGCATCCTCCTCGCTGACCCCAGCGCCCTGTCTGTCGTGGGGTTCTACCGCAATCTGACTCGCGTCCCCGCCGAGTTCCTGTCCAACCCCAAGTTTTCCGCCAAGCGAGGCGACATCGAGGATGCCTCTACCCTTGACTTTGCCGGGTCAGATATCATTCTCAGCATTACGCCCATGTGGTACGACGGTCGGGATATTCTCACCGTTGCCAAGGAAGTGTCGTGGAATGTCCGCAACAGAATCGAGGAAACGTGCATCAGTGTCAAGAGACTGGTGGTCTTGAGCAGCATGGGCGGACAATATGATGAGGGGACGGTACGTGCCAACCCTCGGCTGGCTCTTTGATGGCTCAGCGACAGAGTGATTGACGCAATGGTGTAGGGGGCCATCTTGACCAACCACGCAGCCGAGGAGATCCTCGGGGCCACAAAGAATGCCAAGGAAGTAGTCATTGTCCGGCCGGCGTACTTTATGGAGAACTGGGGCGAAGCCGTCGGCACGATCAAGAGTGACGGCTTCTTCTTTTCCATCTTTACGCCAGCTTCATTCAAGATCCCACATGTGAGCGCTCTCTATTTTTGACTGCTTTCTTGAGTAAACCCTTGCATGTCTGACCGGCCGTTTCTCACCAACCGCTGACTGATTTGATGGACAAACGAAACAGATCGCAGTCAAAGACATAGCCTCCACCCTAGCAGGCGAACTGCTATCAACAAGCCGCACGCCCTCACCTCTACCCGAGGGCTCCAGCCCTTATGCGTTGGAGATCCAAGGTCCCAAATACAGCACTGAGGACGTCAAAAGGATCTTTGAAGAGGTGTCAGGGAAGAAGGACATCCAGGTCAGAGAGATTCCCAAGGAGGGTGTGCAGGGCTTCTACGAAGCAGCCGGCTTTCCCTCCAATGTGGCGAAACCCTTTGCAGAGATGAGTAACTCCATCTTGGAAGGAGGCAAGTTGTTTGAGAACCCGGAGCCGAGGACCAAGGATGTTAGGATTCTACGGACCGAGTTGAAGGACGTGATTGAGGAGCTGTGGAATGCTGCGACAAAGGAGTGAGGCGAATGCGAGGAAAGAATAGGCAGCGAATCAGTATTATAATCTCTGATTTTCTAAACAAAATGTGCTATCTTCCGTGCTAAGAGAGTTCCCCCAGTTCAGTCCATCCCTCAAGGGCTGCTTGACGGAGGAGTTGATCCGCCATGCTGGGTTCGAGCCCACTTGCTTCAATTGAATCAGGAAAAGGAATATCAAAAGAAGAGACAGAGGATGTCCTGTTGTGGATGGGGTCACGACCAAACGCCGACAGTGCTTGTGGTGTTCACGATGATGACAGTAGGTGGGGCAAGAAAAGACAGAGGCCGTGAGGTGGTATAAAAGGGGCCTGGAAGACGACTCTCATTGTCCTTCTATTCTTCTACCAATAATCTATTAAAGATCTCGGCCGGATCGCGTACAAATACCCTGCTTCCAAGTCTACCATGAAAATCTTCAGCCATTTCGGCATCCCATACTGTCGAACCCCTTGGCATGCTTGGCATTTTGATCCTTGCGGAAACAAAGCGACATCCTGGCGGCTGACGTCCACCATGAGGCAAGGGATGATGGGATCGAACGGCTTGCCAGTGGCCGGCATGTCCGTCTGTTGACTATTGATCGGCGGCTGTCCTTGGCCCGGCTCTCTTGCTACAACATCACTTCGACCAAAGTATTCTGTCGAGGAGGCCAGCGCGATGTGAAGATCCTCGAATGCCCCGTACCGGCTCAGGTACGGCATGGCAAGCTTTCGGTCAAGTATAACTTGGGCGAGGTTCTGATGGAACAAGCTTTCCAAGAAGATGCTTTCGTCGCCATGTCTTGAATCGTCCCAAGAGCTACGTGAACAGCTACTGTGTCCTTCTTGCTGGTGTGTCAAGTAGCGTCGGAAAGAGCGAATCCCAAGATAGAGCGAGAACTGTGCGGCTGTGGGTTCATCTAGTCCAGCTGATTGAATCGCTTCCGCCGTCCAAGCCTTGTCGGGGGATGCCAACAAATGTTCGAGCGCCGCACCCGCGCCGACTTTGAGCAGCTTGTCTTCGGATTTGAAGTCGAGCTGGTATCGTGGCAGCAAACAAGGTTTGTGACTGTCGGTTGCGCCTGCGTTGGCGGCGTCGAGGAGAATCCAGTCTTCGATCGGCGCGGGGGGGAGGTTCTGACGAAGCAGTATCTGCTTCGGCGGTTCGGATCCTTCTTTAGGAGTTCAATGATCATGTACCAGAGTTCGATCGGCAGTGTGGTACCCAGGCCTCGGGGGCCTCGAGCGTGGATGTGTTTCCCGCCGCTGGTGGCCACGAGATGGCTGAGAAAGTTCTCGCCTACCAGAGTGAGGTCGAGCAGTTGCAGGCCCTGCCACAGCTCGAGGCCGGCGGCTTCGAGGTCGGCAGCGGTAGCTGGGCGCATCGTGATGGTCAGGGATCAATGGAATCGGATGGGCTGCTTCGGCAGTTGGTCGCTTTTCTTGGGGATGCCGAGGTCTGAACTGCTGGGCAGTGGAAGAAGATTTTCTTGCCGGGATGAGAATTCGGTTCAACGCTGTTTTTTTCTTGCCGATTTGTGTGCTGTGGCGGGGAAAGGCAACAAAGTTTAGGTGGCGTCGGCGTCGGCAACAGACCGGGTTTAGACCCGATTGCCGGTGCTCCTAACTCATCAGAATAAAAAAAGCTAGCTAGCAATTGGTTCCCTTTCCCGCAATCCTTCCTCCAATACTCACCGCCCCATCGACTTTCAAACCAACTCGATTATTAAAAATTCTGGCATCGCTTCAACTCGTTCAAACCACTTCAGCTCTACCACGGCTGAACTCGCAATGGCCAGCAATATCAATTCCAAAAAGTCGACAGAAGATGAAAAGCGAGATTCCGATGGCGCCTTCGCACTCAGTGCTCAGCGTGGACCAATCCTGCCGCAAGATTCCAGCCCGCTCTTTTCCAGAATCGCCCAAGAAATGCGCGACATGATATACGAGCGAGTACTTTCGCGGACGCGCCTCAGCTACGGCGAGCCTTCTTTCAACAGAGTCAGGGTCAAGCCCCGCCCAGAAGCACTCGCCCTGCTTCGGACGTGCCGCCGCATCAAGGCAGAAATCGGCCATCGATGGCTCCGCCATGTCCTCTTCAACTTCGAGGATCCCCTTACCATGATGGACATGCTGACGTCCTTCCCGCCCAGTGTCATCTCCGAGGTGCGCCATGTCCGCGTGCGTGCCAAGCCTGTTCCCCTCTACGCAAACGACTCGGGGCTCGCCCACGCTGACCCTGTGATCCCCATTCGCTGGGTGTGCAACTACCCTCTGTCTTATCTCCTGAAGTATCTCCCAGGACTGCAGCTCGATGTTCTGACCGTCTTGAGCCACGGGAAAGTGCCCGAGACTGACTACGCCACCCTCAACAGTTCAATACGTGACTCGGAGGGCTGGAGGGAGCTCCGCTTTCTGAGCTGCAGCTCGGAACTGCTCGGCTACAGCTGGAGTTCGAATTACAGTTGCAGAGGCAGGTTTATAGGTCTGGTACGACAACGAACCCTGTCGGATTGGTACTTCAGAAGGCACCAACCAGCGAGCTGGCAACAGGATTTGGATCTTCGTGACGGGCCTCGTTCGCATCCTTCCGTGGCGGTCTACCGATCCAGGAAAGCAGGTGGCAAGCTGTCGCGCCACGCCAGCTTGATGGCCGATCCGTCCAACTGGGAACCATATGTGCAACAGCATTCCTGCAACGGCAAGAGGTATGGCGAGACCAGGGACGAAGAAATCATGTCGTCGGTGGAACGAGAGGTCCTGGTGATTGCTCGGCGTGGGAAGGGCGTGGACTATCAGACAGATAGGTATATGCACTACCTCGAAAGTGATCTACGAACGGTTGCTGTAGGCAAGAGCTGGAAGCAGATCCGCGGCACCAATCGTGTGGGCAGCGTAGATGAGACCTTGGGGGCCTTGGAGACCTGCAACGCTGGCGACTCGAGACGGAACCAGGAAGTGACGACTATCCGTGAGCTAGGGGCCCAGGAAGATGAGTGGTCGTTTAGCGATGTCGAGGAGGAACAAAAGCCGGCTGGTTTTGACCCGTACCAGGAGCGCCGGGTGGACGAGTACGAATGGACAAATGAGGACTATCAGAAGAAGTCGGTATTTGCTGTCGACCCAAATACGCCAGCTGGACCACGCTAACGAATGCTCCGAATGTATCATTGAATGCTCGGTTGATTGAACGATCTACCTAGTGACTGTACCGGAAATATCCTGCATATGTACACGATGAGACACGGTGGCTATTGTTTGAATGATGGAGTTAGGGTGTATATGTAATATGGTATTGGAATCAAGTTATGTTATATCAACCCCATCCGAGTCTGTCTCTGGTTGCATATTATATCGGTGCTGTATTATGAAAAAGATACAAGCCAAGATATCTAGTTGTTCAGTTTGGCGGGTCAACCGAGTAGGGAGGTGGCGCGGGAGGATCGAAAAAGTCACCCCATGGGAGCTTTTTGCCGCTCTATTCATGGAGTGTTCAAGTTAGTCAACTATATCTTTGATGCTCCAGGATTCCCTAGATGCCAGCCCGGGGCCTTACCTTAGCACGATGCCTTGAGAGCCATATCCAAACTGCCACCACGACGACAAAAAACGCGAGGAAGCTGGATGTCAATCCAGCAATCAGATTTACCCTCTCGGGCGGGGATGGATCCGTAGGATCCGGAGACTTGGGCGCGTATACTACCTCGTCGCCGCCTGGACCACCGTCCGAAACTCCATACGAGTTACCCGAGACCCCGTTTCCGTCTACCGTCGGCTGGTAGACACAGGTGTTCCGGTAGAATCTCGACAGCGTCTCGTTTGCCTCCGACTCTGAAGTCGTCGCGTTGCACCCGTCAGTGATGCATGGCGTGAGTCGCTCGAATTCGGTCTCGAGCCGGCAGAAGCAGTTCCTAGTCAACTGGGATTGGCAGTACTCGGGGATCAGAGAGTCTCGGACGCACTTCCTCGAGCACTGGGGGAGTCGCTGGAGCGTGACGTTGGTGGGGTTTGGACATTCCGAGTTGAACCAGTCTTCTACCGCGTACCATTCATTGCCTGTGCAATTCTTGGCTGCGCAGTTGACCGGCGCCAGGGCATGGCAAAAGCAGTCCTTGGATAGTGACGAGCACCCTATCGCTGATGAATGGTAGGGGAAGCAGTTGGCCCAGGCGCATTGCGGCAGTTTTTGGATGTCGACCTCGGATCCTGCAACGAAGCCCTGGAGGTTGTTCGAGATGGCAAGGAAGGACAAAAGGTTATAGATGGTCGTCATGGAGATGTGCTTTGGTGCCGGACAAGCCATGATATCGAAATTTTGTGATGATATTTGCAGTTCGTGACTAGAAACACCAGAGGAGGTGACATGGACTAACTGTATGTACCCTCCCCGCCGCCAATGGGCTCAGCTGTGCCACACCATCTTTAGCATTTCTAATTCCCGATTTTGGCTCGTTCTTGGTCGCAAGAAAAGCAGAAGAGCCCCGAGGTCAGCATCTGGCTTGTGGCGTGGGCTGAGATGCATCGTGATGGTGTGGTAAACTCGTTATATTGGCAATATGTCCATCTGATAGGTCCCTCAAAACAGCCCCAAGCGATGCCAGTCTTGAACAGCCAATGACAAAACCGCCCCAGGGAAGCCACAACCATAGCAAGGCAGATACGGACTCCATGGGACAGATCATGAAAGCCACAAGCGGGAGGGGGTTTCCTAAAAGGGAAGAAAGAGGCTCTGGGTACGATGCGAACGGGGCGGTGCAGATAAGACAACTCCAACGACGTTCTGCGATATCCTTCCTTTCGTGTCTCGCAGCTGTCGCGCTTCGATTCTCACTTTGGTTTGTTCTCAACATCTGAGAATTTTTCTGACACTGCTAGGGTGACGAAATCGCGACCGCACACCATGCGTCACTTCTGCACAACACGATTCACCGCCTTTTCCATCTTGGCTTCCTTCCTTCCACAATCCGATGCGATAACCAATATACAGGACCCGCCGAGTCCGCGCTTGCTCCGGCCGCGGGCCAGCAACGTGACAAAAGTCGGCGAGATCGACGCGACAGGTTTTCCTCCCTGCGCCGTCACGAGCTGCATCACGTCGAACCAGCTCTCCCCCTCGCGACTCGGGTGCAGCGGCACTCCACACCTGACGACCGACTGCCTCTGTAAAGAAGCCCCGACGCCGCTTCAGTGCGTCCCCTCGGCCCCGTCCGACGAGGACAACTGCTGGTACGACGCCGAGGACTGGTTCGCCGGCGCCTGCAGCGGCGTCGTGCCCGAGATCAACGCCAGGACAATACCGCAGTGTATGCAGCAGTGCATGTTTGCCCAGCTGAGCACCATGGGCTGCCGCAACCCGACGCGTAACTGCTTCTGCGTGCTCGATCGCAAAGCGCTCCTCGATGCGGCGTCCAACTGCCTGACGGGTAATAACTGTGTCAAGAAGATGCAATCCTCTTTCCAGCCCGATGCGTGGAGGGATACTATATGCAAGCTGGGAGAGACGGACAGCTATGATCAAGAGGGGTATGACAAGTACATCAAGATGGTGCATGATACTAGGATAGCGGTGCCCGTCGTCGTCACGCTGGTCGCGCTTGTAAGCATCATTACCTTGGGCGTGTTGACTTATAATGATGAGGGCAACGGCTGGTGGCTCGGGGTGCCGGTCGTTATTTTTATTGCACTTGCGATAATTTTACCAGTCGAGTTTGCATTATAAAGACGAGGAACAAACTTAATGGGCTAGACTATATGGAGCCTTTTATACATATGCGCGAGGGAGGATAAACCACGCAGAGGACCCGGAAAGAAAAGAGGTCAACTGCCATGCGAGCCAGCAGCTTACCAGTATGGTTAACAGCTCCCCAAAAAAAGAATTAACAAAAGGCTAAAGCACGTTTGTGTGGTAACAAGATCCCTCCTGCTGGGGGCACTGTTGACTACAGCGAGAAGATCGACTGTTTCCGGTGTTAGAAAATGAGAATCCGACTTCTAGTCTCGACATTTCCCACACCCGCTTACCATTTTCAGCGTCTGGTACTGGCCGTACCTGTAGAATCCACACATCAGAGGAGACCTCGGTTCATCCAAAACTCTATTCTTTCCGTCCCCATAAATTTGCCAGCCACCGATTCCGGTGGAAACTTAAATCTACAGCTGATCAGCCCATTGCCGGCTCCTTTCTTCTTCCGGAAACTTTCTCCTCAAACAACTGTCAAGAACTCCTCAACCAAACGACGAAGAGCTTCTCGGCAGACGCGCAGCACACCTCCAAATATCAACAATGCGCCCAGCCACAGTCGGCGACCCCAACTCCGAGAAATCGAATCTCACCACCTGCCTACACCTCCTAGATCTAACGCGTGTCGGCGAAAACTTCCTCAGCCACCTCATCGCCACAACCGGCAGCCGGGGCATCCGCGCCCATGGGCCCAAGGGCCTCGGACTACCCCTCGAACTCTGGCACATGATCATCCAGCTGCTCAAACAAGATTCCAACCTCAACAGTGGAGAATATTGCTTCGTCAAAGCGTCGCCATACCCCGCCTCGGAGAACAAGAACGGAGATAAAAACGCCACCAAAGAGTCCGATGCACCGAGTACGATTTCGAGTCGGCCCCAGCCGGGAACGGCATCCCTGCGAGCAGGAAGGAATGGTCAAAACACAAATATGGGAGTTTAGTAACGTGCTGTTGAATCCCGACAGGTTCATCCAAGCGACGCGTCTGCGCAAGACGAATCGATACTTTTCGATCATCCTGCCCAAGACTTCCCGTCGTGCCCGGGAACACATTTGATGACCCCATCATCCCGTGTCTCTCAAGGTGAACGTCACAACCGTGGACATGATTGCGTTCATGGCCGGCGGGGAGTGCAATAATTGCGGGGCGGGGGTGGGCTGCTGGGATCACGGATACGACTGGCGATGTTTTCCCAACTCCCCACTGGCTTATGAATCCCGACGACGACGGCTATCTTCCACGCCGACATCATCTGCTCGGTTTGCGTGGGGATTCGACCTGGCCTATGAGCAGCACTTGCTGTTCTGCCGAGGCGTAGGATGGACGTCCATCCTCGGACGTGTCTCGGAGGAGGAAAAGGTTCAGAGGTGGAGGGCCATACTCGGGCCATCGGTCAGGTGGCGAGGACAAGGGCGAGGACAGGCTCAGAGTGTCGATTAGGGAGAGGACCAAGGCGTTGGGTTACTTTTCGTCCAAAAAAGATATCCGCCTCTGCTTCGGGGTTGACGATACCACCCGAGCTACAAGAAGAGATCACGCTTGGCGGTTGTGATAGAACCCGAGGTTGCCGTTCGTGTCGGCCTTGAATTGCACCACCAATTTCTCAACAATGCTTTCCAATTTGTTAGATTTGCTGCCTCTGTTAGTCATGCTGACGGCCTGTTCGATATCGACAGCCAAGTTCGATCTTCGCAGTCCGTAAAATAGCAGTCCTAACGAGGAGCTCTTGAGAAGCGGGTAGCCAGACCGTCGGTCCACCACGATGGTAATGATTAGCATGCCAGCTGTCAAGACAGTCTCGAGGATGGGTAGAATCAGCCATTGCCACCTGACTCTGATGTACGTCTCTGTGACGAGAGCTTGTGTTGGTCGGATGCTTGATAACAACTCGGCTGTGCTGGAATTACATGAGGTTGGAGGTGGCTCGGGGACTGTCTCCAAGGTGATGGGAGAGGCGACACTGCTTCGGTAAGCTGGAAGTGAAGCAAGCCTATGGCATCCTCCAGGATCTTCTCCATGGTCTTCTTTGCCTGGAGCTTGGTCGACCATGATCGGGAGAAGGTTTATGCTGGGACGGGACCTTGGAAACGAGTTGCTGAAACGCCGGGCTTGGGAAACTGAGCTCCACCAGTTGATATAAAAAGGAGCTCAAGGGGAAAGATTCCCTGTTGAGAGGCTTTGTGCTACGCCGCAATTAGCCCAAGGCACTTCTCTAGGCAGCTTCGTAATATACTACTGAAAGATTGGGGGCGAAACTACGGTTAAGGTCCGATGCACTTAATATCCGGCAAAAGCAGCAGGTTGGAGATGCGGTGTACCGTGAGGAGTCTTTCGAATCTCTTCCCCGCGTGTTGGCTCTAGCACAACCCAAAGTGCTTCAGGCAGCGGCTCTATACCGTTCTTGATATCCGGGAAATTCAGACTAACTGTTCGAACCATGAAGCAACTAACAATATTCGTAAATGAGAAGTTCGTTTCGGGTGGTCTTAGGGTGCTTGCGTCTGCTGCCTGGGTGGGGGGCCCATAGGGACACGGGTACCCGTGTCTCTAAAATTTCACGGGTACCCGTGCGCATTATGTAAGCCCGCTATCCCACCCGGGGCCCAATAGGTTCGCGGGTACCCGCGAATCTAAAATTTCGCGGGTCCCGCCAATGTTACGTAAGCCAGCAATTCCACCCCAACCACCAAACTACTGGACATAAGCCTTTTTCACGACTGCAGTTGCCAAAACCTCCCTTGCATTCTCCATACTAACCGCTAACTATAATACATTCCTCTTCCAGATT